>CAIGRB010157438.1:27397-50533 GCA_903798255.1 Fraxinus quadrangulata
ACATTGGTTCCTTATTCCTAACTCTGTGACCACCCATATTCTATATTCAACATAAATAAAATTAAGACGAAATATATAAGTCATTCCATAGGCGCATGTCAATCCTAAATGAACTCTAAGTAAAAATTACACTAATATAAAGAATTAGTAGTGAAAGATGCACTTGCAATTTTGGAAAAGTTCTTGTTCACAACGTCTAAATACTCAAAATGATGGACATCCTTCGATACAAGTCATGAGGATTGTCTTATCTCTTCACGCTAAACATATTATCTTCTTTCCTTAATATTAAATGCAATAATAAATCAAAGATACAAAAAGGTAATTTTATCAAAATACAATGGAGTTTTTTGTTCTAAGACACTAGTTATGTAGAAAGCCATAAAGAAATTTTGACAAAAGTAAACTGGAATGTCTTGCAGTCTGATGTGCTTGGAGAACAATTTTTCATGAATACCTTACAAGATGTACATGTGCACTGGTGCTTCATTCTCTATGCACTGTCAGAACAACTGTATGCACAAACAATTATAATGACTTGTACATGTGCACTGGTGCTTCATTCTCTATCAAGCTTTGTTTATGATATGCTAAACGAGACATATAACACTCATGCAGTTGAGGGAGATTCAGCCTTTACTAAACTTATGTTGGAGAGGCAATGTAATGGTTAAGGATCAAGGAGAAACACAGCATTTATAGTTCTAAGTTTCTCCACAGCATTCTAAAAGTTTGTCATCAAATTTGAAAGATATATAAGTCACTGAAATCTTATTTTTGCACTGGTGATTGCATACATTAAAAAAACAAATCAAATATTCACAATTAAACATCGATGCATTCCAATCATTTGGTAAAACTCATTAGCTTATCTCAGAAACTCAATTTCACAAGTTATTCCATGCAAAAATCAGTATGACATTAACAAACTACTACAAAAAGTCCCTCAAAGAGAAGGCAACTTCCTCAGCAAATCTTGATGCAGTGTTTTCTTTCGTGAAACTTATAATTCTTGCCCTCCATTGTATGAATTTTCACAATTTGAGCATAATAAGAGATATAGATAAGTTTCAACAGTTGTCCAAATACATAAAAAAAATTTGTTCAAAGACTAGATAACAACGGTGAACACCATTCCATCACCTCTCAAAAACTGAAGCAACTTTCTGAGATATCATGGACTCGGCTACATGATATCATGAACTCCACCTCCACCACCATCTACCCTTCCCCCTACGAATTCAACCTGCAATTCCACCACCACCACCATCTACCCTATCCCCTGCGAATTCACCGCCCCAACTATTATCCAACCCGTCTCAATTTTTACACCAAACAAATAAAAAAACAGAGGTGAAATCGAACCCAACAACTATGATATGGAATAGCAAGGAAATAACCAAACATTATCACAAGGAAATAATCGAAACCTTGATTTGAAGATGCGAAACCTTGATTCAAACAGCCCGGTCCAGAAGCCTTCGATTCGGCAAAACCATCTCAAAACCTTGATTTGAAGATCCCGTAGAGATCCCTTCGATTTGGCAACACGATTTGTTTTGGATTGTGGGTTGTGAGAGGAATTATAGAGGAGGAGAAGAAAGAGGGATTTTGCCGTGTTTCTGGATTTTGGATCGTGGGTAGTGAGAAATCTGTTTCGCGTGTTTTGTATGTTTTCGTGGTTTTGTTATAAGATTTTCAAAAACGATCTTTTAGGCCATTTCTGTTTTCAGTACAATTTTTTTTCCATTTTCAAAAACGAGTTTTTGAAAATGAGATAGAGAACGCATTTTCACTGTTTTGAAAAATTAAAAACAGAAAACGACTTGAAAACGACAAAGAGAACATTGCCTAACATACTACGGATGCTTTGCACACCATTTCGGCATTACCCAAAATAAATACAATTTAAATGTGATGCTTATGCTTTGCACAATTACCATTTACCAATAAGAAACTTACAATTTACCATTTACAAAATGCAATGGAATGTGAAATTTCATCCAAAAAGAAACTCCTTAAAGCTCAACTAGTTCGATTCTTTGTTGCTAAACATGAAAATACCTACAATTTATAATAGTTGCGGTCAGTGGTCCGGTGGTCGCACGGTCAACGGCTCGTGAATGGGCGAAAAGTTTTAGGGTTTAAAGAGTGGAATTATTTATGGTTTTCAAATATTGAAGAAAAAGAGTTGTTTAAATTAAATAAGTTTGTTTTAAATATTGGGCCTAAAACTAAGCAAATAATTGGGCCAAAAATTAAAAGAGAAAATTAGGTGAGAAATTGAGATGAGCTAGCCTATTGAAAATAATTGTTGGTGGGCTACTGGTTACAATTAAGACCATTTTTCAACTAATTTTAGCATTTTGTAATGTATCTGGGCTTGGACAGCAGTAGGCTACAGCTAAGTGCAACCTACTGCCAAATCCGCCCCTGATGGTATCAGAGCATGGCATTCTCTATCATCTGGTATTGCTGAATTTTTTACCTTAATTTACCACGTAAAAAACTATCTCTATGCCTTACAATAACTCAAATTATGGGGAATCGCCATCTTCCTCCATTTTATCCGAATTAACCACAAATATGACTGAAATCTTGACCAAAGCTTCAGCCCTAACCTCCACAACCGACTCTGCAATTACACAGATTGGCATTAAGTTGGATGACGCCATGCACTTTGGTCCCTGTGGTTGAGATGTATATCTCAAGCAAGGACAAGCTGGGCTACATTAATGGAGACCTCCCTGAGCTTGCACAGACAGACCCCACTTTTCGACGATGGCACACCGACAATGTTGTTGTCAAAGGGTGGCTGATCAATTCCATGAATCCTTCTCTCATTGGAAATTTCATTCGGTTTCCCACAACTAAGGCGGTTTAGGATGCAATAGTTACGACATATTTTGATGGTAGCGATACTTCACATGTATATGACCTTAGGCGATGTGTATCTCGACTCAAACAAGGAGGTGGACCCCTTGAAATATACTACAACCTCCAAGGATTGTGGCGTGAAATTGATTTCCATCGTCCAAATCCAATGAAATGTGTAGTTGATATTAAACACCACAATGATATTCTTCAAAAGGACCGAGTCTATGTGTTTTTATACGGACTAGATGATCGATTGAACAACATCAGGAGCGACGTTTTTGCAGATGAAGCCTTTCACCACAGTAGAGCGGGCATATGCTCATGTGCGCAGAGAAGCAACACGTTAGGCAGTAATGACTACAGATAACAATTCAAATACTCTATCAGGGGCTGTCTTGGCTTCTAAAAGTTTTAATCATGGTCCACCCACTTCCTTGGGTCCAAGAGGACTCTCTTTGAATGGGAAAAAATCAAGTCCAAGTGCTATAAATCGCCCTACAACAAATGGTGGAAAATGCACTCAATGTGGCAGTACAAAACATACCCATGAGACCTATTTTAAGCTTCACGAGTATCCTAAGTGATGAAGTTCAGGCTAAGAAATAGCGTGATACAGAAAGTAAAGTGGTAGTGACACGAACAAAAATTGTTGAAACTACAGGAGAAGGAATAGCTGCAAAGTAACAGGACAATCGCAATACCTATCCCTTGTTCTAGTCGAGAGTCTACCATATAACCAAGGTATAGAATCACTAGGATCTCATAGAAAAACTTATTGCAACTTGTGGATAGTTGATTCTGGGGCTATCGATCACATGATGTTTGACGCAAACGACTTTTCTCAACACTCATTGCCTCAGCGAAGAAGCATTGTTAATGCGAATGGAATTGTGTCGACGGTAATAGAGGTTGGAATTGTGATTTTATCACCAGGCCTATCTCTATCTAATACCTCACTTGTGCCATCTCTCTCTCTCTCTCACAAACTTTTGTCAATAAGTCAAATTACACAAGAGTTGAATTGTGTTGTGCTAATTTATCCTACATTTTGTATTGTTCAGGATATTCTCACAAAGGAGATTATTGGGCGTGGTACTAAGAGAGTGGGCTCTACTATATGGAAGATTTTAGTGTAGGTCGAGCGCACCATATGCACCATCTGTGGGATCTTATAGGTGAACAGATTTGGCTTTGGCATCGTCGATTAGGTCATCCTTCGTTTGGAATCTCCGTGTACCACGGAGTTACGGAGACTTTTAGCTTCGTGCACTAAGACTTATAAATTTTTTTTTTCAGTTAGGTCCTCGAGATAATTGCGCGTGAAGTCCTTAAAATTTCATCTTGTACTTTTTAGTTCTTATATTTTATTTTTTCTATCAATTTCATCCTTAAAAAATTGCAACTCTAGGTCCTCAAACTTTTGATACTTGTATAATTCGGTCCCCGAAGTCTTTTTTTTTTTGTGCAACTTTGGTCATTTTTTGTATTTCGACCATAACTTTTGATACGGTTATCAGAATCGCGCTCATGACCCAATTTCGGAAACGTCTATTCGACGTGCACGTCGTGGCCACTTAGCTCTGCTGGGTGGGAGTCGTTTCCAATGTCAAAATCCACTGTTTTCCCTTCCAAATCGTCAATGTAAGTCATTTTTTCCTTACAAAAATCATTGATTTCAGTTATATTCTTATTTTTGTTCGAATTTTTTTCTTGTTGAAGAATTTTTAGTTTTTAGTTTTTTTTTCACTTCACGGATTTTTTCTTTTTTTATATTCATTGCGCAAATTTTTTTTTTAATAAAATGATAGAACAAAATTGAGAGAACAAAATATGTCATTACAATTGTATTTAGTGCATTTGTATTTAGTTTAAAGGTAGTGTGAAAACTGGTAAAATATAGTCAAACATTGCACCGACGTCAAAGTTGTCGTAATCAAAATTCTCATGGCAAACTGTGTGCAGCATAAAAATTCTCATTTTTCTTATTTCACATTAATTGTTACTCCGTGTAATCATATTACTTAATAGACAAGAAATACAACTTACATTTTTTTGTCCATATATGGAGAGTATGTGCATGAAAATCACAAATACATGATTTTTTTTCAGCAAACAAATATCCATAATGGAAGGTATTAGGGAAACAAAAATTTACTTTGTAAAGTCAAATAAGGGGGGCGGATTTTTTTTCTTTTGTCCGGATATGAAACAGTAATATGTGAGGAGGATTTTCAAATGAATAGTGAATCTCAAAGCCGCTCTTTTAATATAGTAGTAATAAACTTCTGTTAAGGGAGCTGGGCGAAGGGCGAACAAATGGCATATGAACTAGTCAATAATGGGCCGGTTTAGCGGCTCTTTATCGAAGGGGAAAAATTCAGAATTAAGGCATTAACTTTGCACAATTCAAAATTCAAATTTTAAGTTTAATTAATGTAAAAATTAAGTATTTATTTATTAATTAAATATAATAAAATCATAATTATATAATTAATGGTCACATGTACATAATTATAGGTCACAACTTATTTATTGATCACATATTAAATAATTAATTGGTCACAGATTAATTCGAGATTACAAATCAAAAATTTTATAGGTCATATTTTATTTTATTGGTCACAGAAAAAAAATTATAGTCAATCGGTCACATATTTTCAAATTTGTTGGTCACAAATTATCGAATTTTAAGGTCACAATTTATTTTCTTGGTCATAGATAAAAAATTATAGGTCACAATTTATCAATCAGTCACGTATTTTCAAATTTGTTGATCACAAATTATCGAATTTTAAGATCACTATTAAATAATTGGTCACGGGTAAGCAAACCATAAACCAACACCACCAATAACAAAAACGCACCACCACCGTCGTAAAAAATGCACAACTACCACATAAATGAACCACCACCACCATCATCGACCGCACCATCGACACTTCCACCTGCACAACTAACAACACCCAATCCATAACCTTACCAACATAACCAACGTTTCCACCGCCGACACGACCACCACCAGAAACCATCACAGTCACCAGGAACACAACCACAACCAGAAACCCCCACCAAACACACCTAACAATGCACCACCCCCACAACCTCACCAAAATCGCCGCCAAATCCGTCATAGCCACCAACAAAAATCACTTAAACCCCCCAACAACACTATAACACCACCACAACATCACTACCAACACCACAACACCTCCAACACCCGTGTTCTACCATGTTATTGTACACTTCATTGCTCTCTCCATAAAATCCTCATTTGACTGAAAAACCACCACAGAAACCATCAGCAAACATCAGCCACACAATCACCACAACCATCCGATAAATCAAACTCGAAAACTAAAAAAAGGAGATAACATATCTGCACCGCTGTAGATCAACCACTGTCATATTAAGAGCAATGTCGGTGGGTGCGTCGTCGCCGCCGTTGCGTACCAGATCGCGATAGAATGGAGAAGAGAGTGGAATGGCGGATGAGATAGTAGGTCTCCGACGATGAGGTCTGTAAAGTAGAGGGTATAGAGAAGGGAATGGAGGAGCAGTGCAGTCTTCAGCATATCTGTGAGACGAGAGAGAGAAAGGAGAAGAAGAGGGCACCGCTCCATAGGAGTGATGGAGACAGAGAGAGACGAGAGAAATGGAAAGGGGAAGATTAGTGAATTAGGGTTATTAATTAGGGTTTTAATATATTACCTGATTTTTGCATAAATAAATTTTAGATCTGATTTTTAAAAAAACAATCTTTAAACACCTGATTTTTTGTAATTCCTCTTAACCAAATCTATACAGGCCCATATGGGCTAAGAGAGATTATGATTCAGCCCATGTTTGTCATCCATTTTATCAAACATTATTTGCTATAGTAAACAATCTCCACCACATGTTCACTCAATAAAATATTCTACACTCAAATCAATAAAATTACTTTACTTTTCAACCACACATTCTCCAAAAAATACTATTCAAAACTCTATTTCTTCTTCCAAAATGAAAGACAAACAAACACTCAATTTGTTGATGCTTGTATCAAAGTTAGGGATGGCCCGCCAGGCCCTTTGGTTAAGCCGTGAGTCAACTTAGCATATTGTCTGTTGCTGAACTTTGATATGCATCTGACTCATCATTGGACTTGCATGAAGTTGGCTCCATCTAGAGATGTCAACGAGCCGAGTCGAACCGCGAATCGAGACTTTTTGTTCAGGCTCGACTTAAGTAAAAATATTTCGAGCTTTTTTTGGCCTTTCGCTCGGCCAAAAAATTTAGACTCGATCCGAACTTTCGGCTCGAGTCTCAGCGAGTCGGGTTGGGCATAAGCTGGCTCGATTTTTTTTTTTTAATTCAAAAAATCTAAATTTTTTTTAAAAATTTAAAATTTGTGCAATTTATAGGTATTATAAATAATAACTAAATATTAACATATAAAAAAAATTACAACTAAAATTAAAAGAAAAATAAAAAAAATTTAAAAAAGAAGTGGTAGGCAATTTTTTAAAATATTTTTAGGCTCATGGGCTGATTTGTCGAGCCACACAGGCCGAGCCGCTCAAAACGACGCCCCAAAATGGGGTTAGGCCCGAGCCTCGGCTCAGCCGCACCGAGCCATGAGCCGTCCGACTTGGGCTTTTTTCCGGCCGAGCCCGACCCGCCGAACTAATGCCAGCCCTAGGCCTCCATCCATCACTCCCCTAATCACCGTTTAAATGGCATTTAGACCCTGTTTGACACCCGTTTTGAAGAAGAATAAATTTTGGAATAGTAATTGACGAAAGAATGTGTGGTTAAAAAGTAAGGAGAATTTTTGAGTTTATGTGTTTTATTGATAGAATGTGTGGTTGAAATGAAAAAAGAAAAAAAAAATGAGAATGAGAATGAGAAAAAAATAGGTGTCAAACAGGGGCTTAAAGTGGCTAGATGGAATTCCTTATGTGAACTGACGGTGTTATCTTCTTGCCACGTGGAGAAACGTTAGCTGGAGACACACGATTTAACATTGGATAAAATTGAAAACACAAACACGAAGAGGAAATCACCAATTCCCTCCCACCCAAATCCGATGATAGATTCGATTTGCCCAAAATCCTTCTCTTCCAATTTCGAAAAGCCCCATAGCAGATGATTCCCAATCCCTAATCGCCCATCATTCCATCACGAGAAGGAGGAAATCAGGCGACTCGACTACAAAAGTCCTAACTTGAACAGTGTACAGAAGCTTTCAATTTCCACACATGAATGGAGCACACTGAAGTAAAGCCCACCCTTTGTACGTAGCTGATATAAATATCATTTACTGTCCATATACATTTGAAATCCATTGTAGGATATATTTTTTTTCATGTTTTACACATCAAGTGTTTGTAGTAATTGCAATTTGAAAGCAACTTGTTTTTATCTTTGTATGCTAAACTGGAAAATATGAGTGATAGAAAGTAGAAAGTAGACATTAAACGAGAATGCAATTGCAATCAATGTACAACAACTAAACATTACCAGATTTGTCTTTTACCATACTCCATCCGATCATAATATGTTGTAACACATTTTGAGGTTATTGAATTGTGTTCTGCAATATGATTTTTTGTGTACTGCAATTTTTTTTTTTTAGATTATTGAATATCGTGTTTTGAATTAATACACTGAAGGTAAACAATTCCATGGTTGCTAGAGAAACACAGACAAGCAGGCTGCTATCAGGCCCAACCGCCAATGCAATGGCAGATCCTTCTGAATGAAAGAAATGAATGTTTTTATTTTTTTGCAATGGATAGTAATGTAAATTCTATGGTAGTTTTGTGGTGGATAGTGATGTGGATTCTATGGTGGTTTTGTGATGGATAGTGATGTGAACGTTTTTTGCATTATGCTCGTGAAGGGAAGTTCGAGTTATGATGTACACAGGATAGCTTTCATTTTGACGATGGTTGTAAAAAAACAGCTATTTTCATTAATGCCTTCTCATTTTCAATCATGCTGAATGTACATCTTATTTTACATTATTTTTTATATTGTACCACGTGTAGACACGTGAATGGACATCTTTAAAAACAACACACTTTCCCATCCAACACTTTTTGAATTTCCACACAATGTCAACCAAGATGTAATTCATGGAAGTACACTTGGCGTCATTCTTTCATTTTATGTATTGATGACGCAAGTTTATTAGTCAGCATGTTATTTTGAAGTTTCTGCATTTTATATCATTCATATTGATTGATTATGGTGACATTCAAGTGTGTTCATCCAGATTTGTTATTAGTATTTTCTTATATTTGCTTCTGAAATTTTCAAATATGAGTTTGAATGGAAAGCTTTGATGTTGAGTATGTACCTAAGAGCTGTATTAACAGAGTTTGTGTTAAACCATAACTGAGGCAGATACCTCTCATTTTGTTCGGTAATTTACTCCTGAATCTGTTTATCCATATTCTTAACCCGCTATGCTTTTTCAATTTAGTCTGACGAAATCCAATTTTGAATTTCAATTTTCTTCAAAGTCCTGTAAAATGAATTGATCCTATTTTTTGCCAAATATCACTTGATGCCTCTCAAAAATGCGATATATCCTCATTATTATCATTAACATCTCAGTAATGCGATATCCCAGAAAACATTGTTGTCATTAACAACCATTTTATGCAGTGAAATGGAATTTTAGATGAAAGTCATTGTAAAAGAAACACCAAATTATCATAGGAAATACAAGGATGAATTTGAGAAGTTTAACACAGCTATATACTACTAAAACGAACGGCAAGTGAAGTCTTACAACAAACATAATTTACGACAAGTTTAGTGTCGATTACATAAACATGGAGTATAATAAATTCAATGAACTTTCCCTTTCCTTTCCCATTATCCTTCGTTGCTCATTTTCCCTTGCACATAGTTATGTTGATGGATATCTCGACGTCTTCTTTTTCTATTATTTGAGTAAATGTCTTGAACATACACGACAGGTCTTGAAGCGGATCTTTAGCTTCACAAGTACCCAACACAACTCAATTCCCAATACAATGAGATTCATCCTTCTACTGGAAATGACCATGATCTCTAGTACAGCAAAAAGACAACCTCCATACCGCAAAAGTGAATCGAACCAAAGGCAAAACGAAATATCATGTGAAAAAAATCAAACTACAAAAAAGCTTTATGGTCATACTCATATACTAATTTTAAAGCAACCAAAACAATCAACAAAACCAACACAACCATGACAAATCCAAATAAATACAAACACAACCCTTGACCAATATTAACTTTACCTCAACAGTTAGTGTTGAAAATTGGTTTAGAAGATTATAAAGTTAGTTAAGTGTCAAAAACAAAAATTTGGAAAAAATGACTTTCGTGTCAACTTCGATCAAATATTCGAACTTGATCCGATGATCAAATTACAAAAATAAATAGACCAACTTGTTCTACTCATCAAGTAGATCGTCGTAATATATTTGAAATCTCGAAATCAATTCAGGATGAATGAGAAATTACGATCCAAAGTTAGGAAGAAAATAGAGGAAGCTACCTGAAAAATTGACTAAGGATGTTGCTAGCTTATTGCTGGACTATTGCTTGAGCAACAGGCTAGCGAAAAAGTCATTGTTTTTATCGTTCGAACGAGGAGATGGTAACAAGCTAGCGACAGTGAATTTTGTGACTTTTGGCAAGAGTTGCTGAGCTGGGGCGGCGGCATGTCAATCACAATCCCTCATCCTCTATAAATAGGATCCCTTGGACGTCCATTTTGTATCTCATCATATTTGCATTGACCATTACATAAAAACTCTTGCAAATCACTTCCAAATTCATTCAAACCATTTTCTTCTTTGTAGAGAGAAACTCCGTCGAAAGTTCGTCGTAACTTGTGGTTTGAAGTGCTTCTACCACAAGTTGAATCCATTGTATATTGAAAGACAAGTGCCGTGAACCATGAGTACTATTGCGGGACAATTTTGTCTTAAGGAAATAGTGAAAATCACTTGTCTCGGATTATTATTATTATTATTATTATTATTATTATTATTATTATTATTATTATTATTATTATTCTTCACTTCTTGTTTTTTGGTTTTCGTTTGTAGTTTACATACTACATTTTCAACCCTTATTATATAGTTTAGTCACACTCCCGCGAATTAAACTTTGTTTTTGATTTGTTTGATATATAATAATCATTTCACCCGCACTTTTATTTAGCCCGCGTCGCCAACAATCTTAAGACAAAATTTTTGTTATATTTTCTTTTCATCTTTTGGAATTCACATTTGTGTGATATTCCCTTCTTTTGATTTATTTGCGTTGAAATTATGTTTGTATAACAGAAATGGTCACCATTGAGGCTATTTCGAGTCAAAATGGTTCAAACAATGTAATCCACCATTGGCTATACAACTTCAAAATATTGCAATCCCGCATGGGGAAAATCGAAAAAGTTTGGAGGTTTGGACTTCAAGAGATGGCAATAAAAAATGTTGTTTTATCTTACCACTCTAAACTTGACAAAGTTTTTTAAGGAAACTACACTGACGTTACAGAAGGAGACAATAATCGTGAATCGATTATTGCTTTGGATGCATGGAAGCACACGGACTTTCTATGAAAAATTATAACCTAAACGGATTGGATAACATGCTATATGAAGTGTATAGTTCGAAGAACTCGGCCAGGAACTACAAGATTCTTTGGAGAAGAAATACAAAATCGAGGATACCGGAACTAAGAAGTTCATAGTCAGCAAATTTTTGGACTACAAGATGGTGGATTCCAAAAAGGTGATTAATCAAGTGTAAGAATTTCAAGTTCTACTACATGACATTCATGCCAAGAAGATGGAATTGAGTGAATCTTTCCAAGTTACTGCCATCATCGAAAAGCTCCATCCTATGTGAATAGACTTCAAAAACTACCTCAAGTATAAACGCAAGGAAATGAACTTAGAAGAGTTGATTGTTCGTTTGAGGATCGAAGATGACAATAGGAAATCTAAAGGAAGGCCTATTCTCCAACTTGGAAAGGCCGGATATTGCTCAAACTCAAAGAGGAATGCACATGCCAACATGATTGAAAGAGACACCCTTTCCAAAAGGATGCAAGAGATAAATTTATCTGCAGTTATTTCCGAGTGCAACCACGTTGGAAACTCAAAGCAATTGTGGGTTGACACTGGTGCTACCCGTCATGTGTGTAGAGATAAGGCGATATTCTCAAATTATCAAAAATTGGATGGAGAACAACTCTTCATGGGGAACTCTGCAAGTTCCAAAATTGAAGGACAAATGAAGGTCACTTTGAAGAAGACATCAGGTAAAGAACTCGTCCTCAACAATGTCTTACATGTGCTGGACATACGAAAGAATCTATTGTCCGGATCTCTACTTAGTAAAAATGGCTTTAAGCTTGTATTTGTATCCGATAAATTTGTACTTACTAAAGATGAGATGTATGTAGGAAAGGGATACATGCGTGATGGAATGTTCAAAATGAACGTTCTTACTGTTGTACCAAGGCAAATCCTTATGAATAAAATTTTAAATTCCGTTTATATAGTTGAATTGTCTTATTTGTGACATAGTCAATTAGGATATGTGAATTATAATTCTTTGCGCAAACTTATGAATCAAAGTTTAATTCCGATGTTTAAAATCAATCATAATCATAAATGTGAAGTGTGTGTTGAAGCAAAATTGGCTAAAATACCGTTCCACTCGATTCAAAGAAACATTACACCTTTAGAGCTAATACATATCGACATTTGTGATTTGAAATATATTCAAACTAAATGTGGTAAGAAATAATGACTTTCATCGACGACTGTACAATGTATTGTTATGTCTTTCTTTTGAGAAGTAAAGATGAAGTGTTGAAAGCCTTTAAACTATATAAGGCTAAAGTTGAAAATCAACTCGATAAACGAATAAAAAATATTCGTAGTGATAGAAGAGGTGAATACGGGGCAGTGTTTGAAGAATTCTATTCCGAACATGAAATTATTCATCAAACAACAGCACATTACTCTCCTCAATCGAATGACAATACTGAACGTAAAAATCGAACTCTCAAAGAGATGATGAATGCAATATTTCTAAGTTCGAGCTTACCGCAGAACTTGTGTGGGTGAAATATTTTAACATCAAATAGTATTCTTAATAGGATACCCTTTAAGAAAATGGAAGAGACTTCTTATGAATTATGGAAATGTCATCTTCCTTCCTACCAACATTTGAAAGTGTGAAGGTGTTTGGCTAAGGTTGAAATCCCTAAGCCAAAGAAAGTAAAGATTGATCCCAAAATGATTGATTTCATATTTATTGGATACGCCAATAATAGTAGTGCATCGATTCCTTGTACACAAATCTGAAATTCAAGATGTAAATGAGGGAACCATAATTAAATCAAGAAATACGTCATTTTTCGAGATGTGTTTCCTTATAAGGAAAAGTAAAATGTAAATTCAAATAAAAGAACTTATAATACTACAAATGGTACTAAAAATGTGGAAGAACCAAGGTGTAGTAAAATGGCAAGAATATCAACTTCGTTTGGCCTAAATTTTCTAACATATATGGTAGAAAATGATCCAATGACTTTCGATGAAGTCATATCTACACTGGAAGCACTGCATTGGAAAGAAGCTATCAATAGTGAGATAAATTCGATAATGTAAAACGATACTAGGAGTTGGTTGATTTACCTTCCGAAAATAAGCTTTTAGGATATAAGTAAAAAGAATGACTTGACTTCTTTGATACCTACTCACCCGTGACTAGAATCACTTCGATAAGATTGTTAATTGCAATTGCTGCAATACACAACCTTGAGATTTATCAAATGGATGTGAAAACGACATTCTTGAATGGTCAGTTAGAAGAGAAGATATACATGGAACAACTCGAAGGGTTCATCTCTCCTAATCACAAACACAAAGTTTGTAAACTTATTAAGTCCTTGTATAGATTGAAACAAGCTTCTGAACAATGGTATCAAAAATTTGACAAAACGATGTTATCAAAGAGATTTAAGATAAATGAATGTGATAAATGTGTATATATAAAACATATACCAAATGCCTATGTGATTGTGTATTTATATTAGACGATATGTTGATAATAACAAATAGTCACGAACTAATGCTAAACACCAAGAGAATGCTAACGACGTATTTTGATATGAAATATATGGGTGTTGCTAATGTGATACTAGGGATTAAGATCTCTAGGACATCGAAAGAAATCATACTTTCCCAATCTCATTACATTAAGAGCGAACTGAAAAAGTATAATATAGAGGAAAGTCCATCGAAAATTCCTACTGACTCAAGTTTACACTTAGTAAAAAATACAGGTAAATGTGTGTCACAACTAAAGTATTCACAAATTATAGATAGTCTAATGCATATTACGAACTGCACTCGACCGGATATAGCATATGCTGTGAATAAATTTAGTAGATTTACAAGTAATCTAAGTCATGATCATTGAAAGACTTTAACAAGGGTTCTTAAGTATTTGAATTATACATTAACCTATGAATTATATTTCACAAAATATCTTGCAGTATTGGAAGGATATTATGATGCGAATTCGATATCCGATATGAAGGATTCTAAGTCTACTAGTGGTTATGTATTCACCATTGGTGGAGCTACTGTATCATGAAAATCGACAAAACAAATGTGTATAGCTCGATCAAAAATGGAATTAGAGTTTATTGCTTTGGATAAAGGAAGAGGCAAAATGACTTCGTAACTTTCTAGAAGATATTTCATGCTAGCCTAAGTCAGTTTATGCGATTAGTATACATTGTGATGGTTAATCGATTATTAGAAGGGTTTAAAGCAACATATATAATGGTAAGTCTAAACATATATGTCACAGACATAATAACATTAAACATCTAATCTCTAATGGCATCATCTCCCTAGATTATGTAAAATCAAAGAAGAACATTGCGGATCCACTTATCAAAGATTTGTCTAGAGATCAAATATGTTGCCTATCAAAAAGAATGTAATTAAAGCCTACAACATAAGGGTTTTTATAATGGTAACCCTACCTTGTTGATTAGAGATCCCAAGATCCTGATTCAAATTAGACAACTAAGTTATAAAGATTTAATGAATCACTTAGAAAATTATTTCCTAACTTATTCATATGATATTAAAGTGTTTTCTGCAGAATGATTAAAGGTTAAAATGCTTAGAAATTCCCATCTCTCTGTTTTGCCTCCTTCCAAGTTGAGGCGTTTGAAGGAAACCCTAGTTGCCGCTCAACAAAGACCCCAATTCATGCTGAGGGCTGAGGGAAGGCAAGCCCAATATATTTGAAGCACGTTTTCACACAAATAAACCTGATACTACCTTCCAAGTTTGGTCAGAAGATTATGGCTTATCCTTATAGAAAGTACTGGAACCCGAGATTAAATTGGTGCCAAGGAGCTGATGAACTCGTCTCCCTTTTTCCCTCTCCTTCAAAGTAAATTGTTGCCATTTTCAGAGCAACACCAAGGAAGAAAAACCTAAGCCGGTTGTCCACTTCTATAGCTCTATGCACTTGTCGATGACACCAAAAATATTTGGCTTTAATTGGGCTAATACATGGCTTATGAGCAAACATCGCAAACTTATAAGCCATTCTTTTAGCCGTCAAAACACATTTACATACTGAAAAATGACTCAATTAACTGCTGGCAAAAAAGGGCTGTTGATAGGTTAATTTTGTGAAATCATTGGCAAAAAGAGAGGGCAACCACCCTTTAGAAATATCCCATATCTCTTTTGTCCCATTCTTCAATTAGGTTTTTGCAAGGAAAGCTTAAGAGCATGTTTGGTAAAAGCTTATAAAGTTTACTTGCAAGCAAAAATAAACAAGTTTTAAACCTGTGTTAGGCTCAGATCTGATAATACAAGCATAGAGAACAAGACACTACCATGGTTGCAAAAGCCCAGTTGCATATGCAAGAGAAAGACAGAACGCTGTCAATCTCTCTCCTTGCAAAGCGACCAAGTTTCGCCCCGCCAAGATACATGTCTCATTTCCCCATGCCCGACCCAACTCAAAAAAAAAATAATCCTCAGAGCCAACACACAGTAATTAAATTAAACTTCAATGACCGCTGATGAAATTTACTTTTTCCGATTATGTACACACACAGTAGCGCACAGAAAACAGGTATAGATACTTGAAGCATAAAAAGGCTGCTGATATTTTGTGAAAGGTGAAATCATTGGCAAAAAGAGATGGTCAACCACCCTTTAGAAATTCTCATCTCTGTGTTTCGCCTCCTTCTCAGTTGGGACTTTTGAAGGAAACCGTAGTTGCTCCTCAACAAAGACCCCAGTTTATGCTGAGGGCTGAGAGAAGGCAAGTAGGTTTAAAGCATGTTTTTACACAAATAAATCTGATACTACCTTCCAAGTTTGGATTAAGAAGTTGAAGAGAAATCACAGCAACACGATTAATTGGTGGCAAGGGCGTGATCATCACGTCTCCCCTCTTCCCTCTCCTTCACAGTAAATTGTTGCTGATTTTTAGCGCAACACCAAGGAAGAAAACCCTTAGCCTCTTGTCCCCTTCTATAACTCTATGCACAAGAGGATTGGCTTTTTACTGAGCTATACATAGCTTATGAGTGAATACCACAAAACTTACTTTTACTTGTAAGCCATTCTTTCTGCTGGAAAACAGTCACATACTGAGAAAATCGTCAGTGTCAACTGCTGTGAAAAAGCAGTTCTTGGTAGAGGTTAATTTTGTGAAATCATTGGCAAAAAGAGAGGGCAAAGAGAGGGCAACCACCCTTTAGAAATACCCCGTCTCTCTTTTGCATCGTTCTTGAGTTGGAAATTTTGCGAGGAAGACTTGGAGCATGTTTAGGAAAGTTTATAAAATTCACTTAAAAAGTGTTGGGCTCAGATCTGAAAATACAAGCAAAGAGAGTGAGACAACACCACGGCTGCAAAAAGCCCAGTTGCAAATGCAAGAGAAAAGGAGAACGCGATCAATCTCCCACCTCGCAAAGCCATCGGGGTCTGCCCCGCCAAGATATGTGTCCCATTTCTCCATGCCTGATCCAACTCAAAGAAAATAATCCTCACAGCCTACACATATAATTAGCAGCAGGGAATTTAAATTCTGCTTAAAGTAAAGTAACCACTGATGAAATTTACTCCTTTCTCCGATTATATCCGCACACAACAACACGGCGAAAACAGATATAGATACTGGAAGCATAAAAGGGTTGTTAATGTTTTGTGCATGATTGAAATCAATGGCAAAAAGAGATGCACAACCACCCAATACAAATTCCATCTCTCAGTTTCGCCTCCTGAGTTGGGACTTTTGAAGGAAACCATAGTTGCTGCTCAACAATCACCCCAATTTAGGTTGAGGCTGAGGGAAGGCGAGCCCAATAGATTTAAAGCATGTTTTTACATAAATAAATCTGATATTACCTTCAAAGTTTGGTGATGAAGACGTTGAGTAGAAATCACTGCAACGCAGGATAAATTGGTGGCAAGGGGTTGATGAACACTTCACCCTTTTTCCCTCTCTTTAACAGTAAATTGTCGCCAAATTTGGAAGAAAAATAAATATTCTAAGGAGCTAGAAGACGAAAATGGCAATAAGGCTGGACCGAAGTTAGATTGAGGTTGTGTTGAAATTAAATTATTCACAACAATAGATCGAATGTGAAATCAACATATAAGCCCATTTTTACACAAATAAATCTGATACTACCTTCCAAGTTCGATGATGAAGAAGTTGAGTAGGAATCAGTGCAGCACAAGATAAATTGGTGACAAGGGGGGTGATGAACACTTCTCCCTTTTGCCATCTCCTTCACAGTACATGGCTTATGAGCAATGTCAATTTTGTGAAATCATTAGCAAAAAGAGAGGGCAACTACCGTTTAGAAATATACCATCTCTCTTTTGCCTCATTCCTGAGATGGGGTTTTTGCAAGGAAGAGTTGCTGCATGTTTGTTAAAGCTTCTAAATTTCACTTACAAGTAAAATAAGCAAGAGTTAAACCCGTGCTTTCTAGGCTCAGATCTGAAAATGGAAGCAGCACGGAGGGTGAGACACCGCCATGGCTGCAAAAGGCCAGTTGCATATGCAAGAGAAAGAGAGAACGCCGTCGATCTCCCTCCTCACAAAGCCATCATGGTTTGCCCTGCCAAGATACGGGTCTCATTTTCCCATGCCCGACCCAACTCAAAGAAAATAATCTTCACAGCCTATACAACATTTGCTTAGGGCCTGCTTCGAAGTTTTGGATACTGGTTTTACGCAGAGAAAACAGATAGATACGGATACGGATACTGGCAGCTTCAAAGGGCTGTTGATTTTTGTGGATGGTGAAATCATTGGCAAAAAAGAGAGGGGCAACCACCCTTAAGAAATTCCCAACCCTCTGATTCGCCTCCTTTGAGTTGGAACTTTTGAAGGTTTTCGAAAACCTTATTGCTGCTCACCAAAGACCCCAATTTTCGCGGGGAATGAGGTGAAATGACCGCCCCCCACAATTTTTTTTTTAATTTTATTTAATGACCTTTTACCAAATTCTCTAAAAGAAAAGAAAATTTAAGGGTAGTTCTCTTTGCGTTTAAATTTTCAGTTTTGAGTTTTGAATTTATTTTGTATTTTATCTTTTAAGTGTCTGTTTTGAAATTGTTGAAAATACGTTTTTTTTTATTTTGAAAAACTATTTTTGAAAACAGAAAATAGGAAACGCATTTATTTAGAAATTTTGAGAATTTTTTTATAATATTTTATTCAAGTATATGTAAAGGCATATCTCAAAAATGCATTTCAAACAAGGATGTAAATTATGAACAGCTCTTGGTGATTGAACTATTTCTATTTTCGTATTAAACTAGACAATGGTATACCGCAAGAAAGGACATACGAAGCATTGGAACACTGATTATTTGATTGGGGCATATAACAAGATGCATATGTACATGTTTTTTGACTGCTACAACTTGTTTTCACTCGCAACTACTGGAGGGAAAGAGGAGGAGCAGGTATCCCTTATTCCATTCTTTTTTTCTTCAAGAATGGTGAGACCGAAAAGAAAACATTACCGTATCAAAAATGAAAAGAACTCTCTTACCTTTCGTCATTTCCTTGATAATTAAAGGAGTTGGCTAAATTTCCTTTGTGACCGCAAGCAAATCATAGATCATCATAATCATATGGTCAAAATTGAGCATCAATCGTCGCGATATTGAATTTCAAGCTCCAATAAAGATTACAACTATAAGAAATCTTATTGCACGATCAGTTAATCAAAAGTAATAAAATTTACAATTATTTTTGTTATTGTTAAGTTAATAGCACTATGTTAACCCTTCGATCACATAATCGCATGTTAAAATATATAAGCTATCTACAAGCCATTTCTCACTAGTTTCTACCACGTAAAGAAACTCTAAAAAGTTATATTCACAAAACTTAAAGGCCATAACACCCTGAGAACCTCGTATCATAATGTTCAACGACTTACTTAGTACACCAGTTGTTTAGTGTACTTCTTAAGCATCCAGACGAACAATATGCCTCTGCCTCATCGAGACGACCAATATAACATGTACAAACAAACAAAAATTAAAATCTTCATTATATCAACAAATTGAAACATTGATGTCAGTGCATCCATTGCCATGTGAACATTCATTACTACATCAATGGATCATTCTAAAGCTATCATTAAAAAAATGACAAAAGGAACCCTCCCATGAAGTTAAACAGTCCCCACCCAAAGTAACAGACAAATAGAGAGAAAACTAACCACTCTTGTCCAGATCTCTAGAAAGATTAGTCCTAGAGCCCAATCCTGATACAAAAGAAAAACTGAACTTTATTCCACAGGAATCGCATAGGCACAATTACCAAAAGTTCAAATACCAGTCCGATTAACACAGGAATGACAAAAACCTGCAGCACAAAGTTAACACGAGTTAACTTTAAAAATAAGTGAAATCTTATTCAAATATAATCGAGATTGCCCATTCTTACCCATATTGACAAAAGTCCAGAACTCTTAAGACAGTACATTCGATGTTACTACAAGTTCAGCAGCAGTATGAGGCACATCCAGATAGTGTGGTGCAGCTAATATCTCCATAGTTTGCATACAGAAGTTGATCTCCATCAATCAACGGATCAACAGAGCAACAAATAATGAAATGCTATAAGTAATGACTGTGTAACAATGCCATTAAACAAAAAGAACTAAAACAAACAAATAATAGATGAACACTAGAAAATAACATTGGTTATATGGCATAGGTCTGATTCCAGTAATAACATTTGATTCCAATAACAACAATAAGAATAAAACAGTAAACCAAGCACCACCAGCTCTGATCACATTCCTAAATTATCCAACAACATATTAATATCATCACAAAGACACCAAAACAACAATCTCAAAAGCGAAAAACAGTTCAGTTGAAATACCATGAATGAAAAATAGTTCAATTTCTACAATTGGATTAGTACCCAGTGTTGTTTGATGATGAATTTCAGTTCCCTCAAGTTGATTTTTAGATTGGAGCATATTTAAGTGTTCAATTGAAATGGGGTCGAGCGGCATTTCATGCGTGTTGGTTGCAGATTCATTGACTGACAGATTCTAGCTAAATTGACGAAGACCCATATATATATCTTGTCCGCCATATTGAGTAGGAGGTAATGGTGGTGTTACGCGACCGTAATTCTCAACGTCGACGCCAGAATTTGGGATGCACTGTGCGTGGTTTGCTGCATTCGAACTAGGCACGATCTTTCCCCTTTGCATCAGATTTTGGTATGGAATTGAAGAGTGGGATGAGGACATGTTGATGGTGTGGAAATACAATGGTTTGTCAGGCGATATAGTGGTTGAATTTGGAGTAGAAGGTGACGGCTCTATGAGGTGTGGAACTGTTATTTGTTGAAGATAGCGTGGAACTGTGGTTTGTTTTATTTTGCCAGTTTCCCATATTTTCAACTTGTTTTGGTGTTTTGGCCTAAAACCGTCCAAAACGACTTTTGGCCGTTTTTCATTTTGTGTACAATTTTTTTTTTGTTTTAAAAAAATTCGTTTTTAAAAATGGGAAAGAGAACGAGTTTTCACCATTTTGAAAAATCGAAAACAGAAATCGGCCCGAAAACACCAAAGAGAACAGGTCCTAAGTGTTTTATGCAAACAGGGAAAACTGAATGTCAAACTATCGCTCAAGGAAAATACTCCCTCCAAGTGAGTGGTCGATATGTCGTTCGAGTGCTAGGCTCACGCCAAAAGAGTGACAGAGTCCCTATTTTGAGTGCTCGAGCGCCATACACACAAGAAGCGAGCGTCGCTAAGTCCTTTGAATCAACTACTTGACGTTCGAATCTTAATCTTCTTCTTGACTTTCTTTGACTTCTTTTTAGGTTCTTTTAATCGCACACAATTTTTACTATGACTTGGACTAAATAAATTCTACTTTGACTTCAACTCAATAAACTCCTAATTCAATTAAATAGGATTTGATTTTGACAAAAAAATTGCAAATTATATAAATTTGAAAATAGTTAATTATAATTTGGACTTAACACTAAAGCTACTTCGTAATTCATTCTCGTCATACCTAATTTTTNCCAAATGTAAACACGGAATTGGCAGTGTCAAACCAACATTCACCTCTTTCTTTATTTTGATATTTTGTTTTAGATTTCTCTTTTTTTTATCAGCAATTAGAAACAGAAAAATTGGACAGATATTTTACGTTTATTTTGGTTCCTAGGTACAAGAATTCCATGAAAGTTCTGGCAGAAGGAAAACCAGTAAATACTTTTCTAAAGACAAACAAAATGTGAAAAATGAGATTGAAGTTGAGGAGGTTTCAACAAAAAGAAAGGCCCAAAGGGGTAGTGAAAAGTTAGACAGTGATGTCAAACCCCCACCTGGGAAAGAAGTTCACAAAGTTGAGGATGACAATGATGATGAAGATTTTGTCATCCCTTTTAGGAGGGTATCAATTGATGCCACCCGGAGCAAGAAATTGAAAAGTGGGGTGGGTAAGGGAGTTGCTCAAAAGCTTACTGATGAAAGTGACGAAGATGAGCTGGAAAAGCAAAATCTAATCTCAAACCTATTAGTACGACTAGTGGAGGGAAAAATGCTTCAACCAGTCTAACTACTACCACATACATGGATGCTGATGGAAGTGATAAAGAGGATGTTGATGCTAAAACCAAAGATTTAGCACAAAAATCATGCAGATTGATCAAAGTGAGGATGAAGACTAAAAAAAATCCCAGGAGTTACGAACTTTTGCAACAAAGGTCTATTGCCTATTTCAATAGTGAAGCTTTCAGGCTCATCTGGAGGTATACCTTCTGAATGAGACTTCCATTTCTACAATAATTTTCAAGAATTTGGGAACTCCGTTAAGGAAATGGATCAGAAGTCAGAATTTTGCTAAAGGGACTGAGGAGTAGAAATATTTGTTTATGAAGCCAATTGCATTTCAGATGACATAAACATTGAGTTAGATAATGATGCAGAGTATGATTGGCTCATAAGTGTGAATGACGATATTTTTGAGACGTTTGATTCGAGTCGGATGAATTTAAGAGGTTGCAGAATAAGGAAGATGAGAGTGGTGTGAGAATGATGAGGGTTGATGGCAAAGAGGAATGTAGAAGAGGTGGGCCAGGGAGTGTTCAAGAAGTTAACGTGACGGGAAAAGTAAAGCCAAAAGTTTCATTTCATATTTCAATTATTAGGAAGCCACAAGAATAGTATAAGATCATTGTAAACAATTCAAATTGGTCGTATGAGCATGTCTAGTTGCAGAAGAGTAAGGATAGGTCTAGATTCATACATCCCTTGGTTAGTATTAGATTTTTCCTTTCTAAATGGTTCACTCATGCAGTTATTTGGTTGTAGAATGATCAGAATTAGGAATTTTCTTGATAACATGAACAATTAGATTACAAATGTGCTATGATGTATATTTTCAGAATTTTATTGTGTGGTGAATGATGGTAGGTGGATGGCTATTACCAAGTTTGATTTCTTTTAGAAAGATGTTTAAATTGTGGCACCTTGTTAAACAAGGTTGATATTGTACATATTCACGTAACTACATACATTTCCTTCATATGACACGTAACATATTTAATATCATTTTAGTACAAAAATACACAATCATTCTAATAACTGATAAGGGCGCTTTGCCCATTTATTTAAGTCACAAAATATGGACTATTGTTG
>CAIGRB010157445.1:0-50655 GCA_903798255.1 Fraxinus quadrangulata
CATTCGAACAACCTTCAAGTCATTTCAAAACACTCGAATAGACAACAATGTTTGGTTAACAGCCGACTGTTTAGACGGTTAACAGTCGGTTAACAGACGCTTAACAGTCACCTATTTAGACCATAAACAATCGGATGTTTAGTACCCGAAAATAAGCCAATAAAAAAAATAATTTCATTAAGTACCCAATAATTTGATACAAAATTAAATAAATTTTGTCTAAAAATATAATATAGTACAAGAATGCACCCGCACACGAACTGGACCGGCTCGTGCACGTGTCCGGTCGAGCCGGCCGAACGGATGGCGAGTGGGGTTTGGACCGAATCTAATAGGATATAGGTCTCCCCCCTTTCAAAAACTATTGGTATTCCCTGGGTCCAAACCCAATTCCCAATCTTACACTATATAAACCATACCAAAGTTTCCTAACTTTTCTATGTGGGATAAGTGTTTGAGAATTTTCAATAAATCAAATTCTTCATTAGTTTATAGTTCCAAGTGGACTACTCTGACATTAAATATTTTTTTCAATTCTAAATAGTTTTCAATAAATAAATATATCACATCGATCACCTCGTGGAGTAGAACGTGAATATGTTTGATCCCGTTATTATGGGTCCCACTCAATATAGGATTTAAAGTTGACCCATTTCACTAAATCATTTCCAACAAGTTGGTCTAATGTAACTTTCACTAAAAATACTTTTCGGAATAAGAAGTGATTTTAAAAATTAGTTTCAAAACAAAAATTAACATAGCTTCTTCCAAAAACTGTTCTACAAAAAACAAACACAAAAGTCAAAATCATGCCAAACAAGCCCTTGTTGATAATGGAGAATAGAAGGGACATGTTTGTCTACAATGTGTAATTCGTTAGTTTGTCTTAATATATATATATATTTCAAATTAGCCTTAACCAGCCTTTCCATTTCTTCATAAAATGATGATCATGCGGAATGTATAGGCGTTAGTGCCAAACCATAAGGCCGAATGAGCTTGATCTGAGCTTGTAGGTCTTTATTCTGGGCCACCGCGAAAGGAGGTTGGATGAGTTAATAAGGTTGAGATCGAAAAATTGTAAATGGTGAATTTATTATTTTATTTTTTTCATGTGATAATTGCAACAAAATTCCCAAACCTTTAAAACACTAAAAGATTTTTCTCAAACCTTTTATTATTTGTTGCAGCCGTCATCGTAAGCTTTTGAACTGTTGCAAGTAGGGCCTTTTTGGACTGATTTCCATCTAAAATACCTTCAGTTGATCCAAAAAGATTGATTTTCACCACATTTAATCAATTTTAAAAGGACAAAATGGTAACTATATATTAATCACATTAAATAATAAACAAACAAACAAAGTTAACCACACACAAAAAAAAAAAAAAACCCTAAACCAAAACCACCTCCCCCTTCCCTTACCTCAAAGCATTAAACTCTATGGGCAGTAGCATGCGACTTCTTCTTCTTCTTCATCAGTTATTTATAGCCACCGTTCACTACCTTCGTCAACCTTCAAACTCCATTCTTGGTCTTGTCGCTGCCGTGCCACCAGTCCTGGGCCGCTTTCACAATTGTCGGAATCTGAGCCAAATTCCAAGAAACCTCCAACTCCATCTTTAGGTTTCCTATTTGCTTGGTATTTTCATTCTAGCAATTAATTTGGGGAATGAGGTCAAATGGCCATCCCTCAATCTCCTTTCGTGTAAATGGCCTTTGACTAAATTCTCTAAAATAAAATAAAATTTAATTATTTAAAAGTATGAAAAGACCATTTTAATCTCTCTTGTAAAACCAAATTAAGAATGAATTGGGCCTTTCATTCATGTCAAAATTCATATTCTTCCCCAAATTAAAATTGAAAACCTTCTTCTTCTTCAGATTCCCAAAAATTATCTTTTTTCTTCAAATTCCCAAAATTCGTTTTCTCTTTGACATAAAAAATCATATCTTTTCCTTCTTGTGAGGGTGGCGATTGTGGAAGATTTTGAATTGAACGAAGACAATGATAACTATCAAGGCGGCCATTGTTGAGGGAAAGTTTTGAGGTTTGAAATTTGTATTCTTCTTTTCCAACACCACAATAAATTCCCATTTAGGATTTTAAATATTAAAGTTTACAAAAATCCATACATTCAGTTAAATCAATGTAAGTTTTTTGTATTTTGAAATGTTAAGTTCATATGAAATGAGACTCTGCAAAACTCTAGATATTATTCTCATTGCGTCTGGATGTAAAAAATTTTTAATACTCATTTCATCCATCCTTGTATATTATACACTTACCGTTCTAGATTTTCTCACAAAGGATGTCAATTGCCAAAAATGGAAGGACATTTCATCTGGATCCATAGGATGATTTTTATTATTTTTTGATTGATTGTATTGCTTGTTAAAGTTATTTTGTGGAAATTTGAACTCTCGAGCAGTGGATAAATTGGGTTTAGTGGAATGACTGATGTTTTGTCTGATTACTGAATATCTTGTTCATTTTTGTGTATTTGATTGATTTGATTTCGTAACAAATGTTCTTTTTATAAAAATGCTACATTTTTTACATATTTTTGGCTGATGATTATAGACTTATTTATAACTGGTCAAACTTGAGATTCATTGAATGAAGTTGTAAAATTACTATTGATTTAGAAGATTGTATTTGAATATTCTGATTTTGTTTTATTTAATAACATTGTCACCCATCTGTCTTGAAAATTAATGTGCCCATTTTTCTATTTTGCCGGTGGTTATGGAAGTTACTGTTGTCATTTGTTTATTATGGTGGGGAACTGTGCGTTATTTTCAATTACCAACTAACCAAAAGTTTGTTTGTCTCCATCATGTGGAAAGACGGATTTGTGTTTCTACTTTGTTTTGTCATGCATTGAACGGTAAAGGGTTGGGAAATATTGAATGTGTACATTTGTTTCTTACCTAACATGATGTAAATGGAAGTATATATTTTCAGTGCCTATGTTACTATTTGGCACCTTGTAGATTTCGAGAATTTCTAAATTTATATAGTATAAAAACAATTTTCACAAGTACATTGTATAGTATAATCCTACTCCATCCCTTCATTAATTACCATGGAATGGAATCCAGTGTTCACGTGGCACAATAACAAAACTACTTGTTGAAGTAATGCATGGAATGTTCACTCTTTTGCCCCTACAGGAGGTTATACTTTTGCTGATAAAATTTCACGTCACAAGTGATGACAAATATTATATATTTGTTAGGTACTGTATTATTTTGGTGTTGAGAACTAATGTAATTTCACAACGATTTTGTAGATCTTACTGCAGAATATTGACTTTCAAGTACATAGAATTTATGCAAGAAATGACGGATGTAAATGCAATTCGTTTGGATTGTGTATCGATATGGTGAAAAAAATTGGCTGCAGAGTTGTTGGGATGGGACTTCGAGCATTAGATTGTTTTTTGTTATTTTGTTTGATATTTGATGGTATTATGTAGTTATTTTATTTTATTTGTCCAGAATAGTTAAATTGAATTGAAGTTTACATATTTTAATACTTTTGAAACTTTAAAGTTTAAATATCATACATACCAGGATATTGACATCGTTCCAGACCAATTAAACGATATTTAGGTCCTTACGAGGAAATATTACTGCATCACATAATGATATAGACTTCATTCCTATAAATGTCGATATTTCTAGTATGTTGTCTAGCTATTAGTTAGCGCATTTGCAATTGTAATGATTATGAATATTGAATATAATTGAAATTTACATATTTTCGTGCCCTTTTATATCTTTCAAGTTTACATATTGTACACGTCTAGGATGTTGATATAATGAATATTCACGTAATGATATGTACTTCGTTCCTGTGGCACAAAGTATTTAATGTCGTTCCAATGCAAAAATACACCCATTCGAAAAACGACAGTGAAATTGTTCACAAGACACAAAACGATATAGAAGTCGTTTCAGTATGAAAATTACACTGACTAACATAACGATATTGAAATCGTTCCTGAAATAGGAAACGATTTAGATATCATTTCGGCATCAAATACACATGTTTCACTGATTTTCATAACGACATTGATATCATTCCTGGATCACAAAACGATATAATGTCGTTTCAATACGAAAATTGCACTGATTAACATAACGATATTGAAATTGTTCATGAAACACAAAACGATTTACATATCGTTTCAATATCAAATACACACTACTTCATTGAACTTTTTTTTGTAGTGTCAAACTCTCGAAATAACGTAACGACATCCATATAGTTTCAATGCAAATTCGACGAGTTCGATATCGTTACAGTTCAAATATTAACAACAAAAACTTAAAGGTGGTAGAAAACTATGAAATACAAATGTTTCCATTATTTCTGTTGAGTGAGATCGAACTTGCTTGATGACTTTTTTTTATTGTCTTACGTACGATGGATGTATGTCGGGTGGTTGTGGACGGTTGAATCGTTGTTTCTAAGCATAACGATATATTTATCGTTTTAAATGTAAAAGAACGATATCAAATTTGTTGTAGTTGTTATTTGAACTGTAACGATGTTAAACTCGTCAAATTGACATTAAAACGATATGGATGTCGTTATGTTATTTCCCGTGTTCGACACTACAATGATATAATTGTCGTTTCATGTGAAAAGAAACGACATATATGTCGTTTTAGTTACGATTTCAATTGAAACGTGTTTAAACTNGTCTTACGTACATTGGATGTATGTCGGGTGGCCGTGGATAGTTGAATCGTTGTTTCTAAGCATAGCGATATAGTTATAATTTTAAATGTAAAGAAACGATATCAAATTTATTGTAGGTATTATTTGAACTGTAACGATGTTGAACTCGTCAAATTGACATTAAAACGATATGGATGTCGTTATGTTATTTCCCGTGTTCGACACTACAATGATATAATTGTCGTTTCATGTGAAAAGAAACGACATATATGTCGTTTTAGTTACGATTTCAATTGAAACGTGTTTAAACTCGTCAAATTTATTCTGAAACGATATGGATGTCGTTACGTTATTTCGTGAGTTTAACACTACAACGATATTATTTTCGTTTGATATAAAATGAAATGACATAAGCGTCGTTTTAGTTATGATTTTAGCTGAAATGATATGGATGTCGTTTTGAAAACGATATTAAATTCGTTGTAGTTGTTATTTGAATTGTAACGATCTTGAACTCGTCAAATTTGTAATGAAACGATATGAATGTTGTTATGTTATTTCGTGTTTTTGACACTATAACGATATAATGTCGTTTCAGTATAAAGAAACAACGTCTATATCGTTTTAGTTACGATTTCAACGGAAACAAGTTCAAACTTGTCAAATTTGTTCTGAAATGATATGATGTAGTTACATTATTTTTGGGTTTAACACTACAATGATATCATCGTCATTTGATATGAAATGAAAAGACATAAGTGTCGTTTTAGTTATGATTTTATCTAAAACGATATGGATGTCGTTTTGAATGAAAGGAAATGATATCAATGTCGTCGTTGTTATTATTTGAACTGTAACAATTTCGAATTCGTCTAATTTGCACTCAAATGATATGAATGTTGTTACGTTATTTCATGAGTTTGACACAAAAAAAAAATGTTAGTGAAACAGTGTGTATTTCACAGTGAACGATATGTAAATCGTTTTGTGTTTTAGGAACGATTTCAATATCGTCATGTGCAATTTTCGTATTGAAACGACATCTATACCTTTTTCTGACCGAGGAACAATATCAACGTCATTATGAAAACCAGTGAAGTAGTGTATATTTGATGCCGAAACGATATCTAAATATTTTTCTGTTTCAGGAATGATTTCAATATCGTTATGTTAGTCAGTGTAATTTTTGTACTGAAATGACTTCTATATCGTTTTGTGTCTCAAGAACAATTTCACTATCGTTTTTCGAATGAGTGCATTTTTGTATTAGAACGACATTTACATCAAGTATACTAGCAGCTGCAACAAGATAAAAGAAGAAAGTCTTATTTAGAGATTGGGTATACCGCGAATATGTGACCTTTAATTCCACCATCAAAACCAAGACTTAACCTTGGACACGTGGGGAAACTAACATATTACTGCATATCGCATCATATTAACGTATTTTATTTTGCCAAGTTTAGCTGCAGACAAGTAACTCTCACACCTCTTGAAGAATACACAAGCTGTAATTCTAGGATTATGATATACAATAGTTAGATTTTTACAACTGTAGGAGTAGAAGTTACAGAAATTATGCAATAATAGACAACATTATGCTAACAGTAGATCTTAATAAAAATACATTTAGACTCTAGAGATGTAAATAAATACTCTTTTTAACTTTTGAGTATCTTCACAATGTTATCAAATTTATGGGCACATAATTAAAAATCAAATTACCANACAGATGCAAAGCTCTAAAGTTATGGTCATTGGTAAATATCTAAATATATTTCAAGGTTCAGACTCCTACCCCATCACGTTTTACATAAATACTAACATAACACCGCCTTCAGGCTTCTGAAATCTCATAGAAGCTCACTTTTATACCGTCAGGTAACAAGATTAGATATTGTAGTTTGTGAGTAATTCTCCTGCCCTTTAACTTTATGTGGAATTGAGAAATCTTCATTTATGATGCTCATCTAACTCTATGTGGAATTGAGAAGTCTTCATTTATGATGCTCCTCTTCATTACTCCATGGACAATTTTTCCATCTTCAAAATTATCCTTGCCGATTCAACATAATTTGTATCATGCAAGAATATGTTCAACTTTGTACATTTAATAATGTTAAAATCAGAATTTATATCATCAACTGCAGCAATAATTTCATGCTTTGGTGAGACTAATGTAAATAAAGCTCAAACATTCACCATCCTTGGACTAGCAAGAGCAGTGGCATTTCCAATCATGCCATAATCTCCATGGACACCCACAAATAAGAAATGAATATAAAAAGTACTTTCATTATATACATATGTCCTCCATTTCCAAGAACCTAGAGATATGAGCAATTGATTCTTCAAATAACCATATTTTCAAGAAATCAAATACATATTAACAGATTTATCAAGACAAAGAGGCTAAAAAAATCTAGAATTTGAATTCAAGCAATCTAAGATTTTCAACACATAGTTGCCTCCAACCAAGAAGAAATCCAAAATTGATTTTAGGATTTCATGAAGGAGAGAAGATGATGATAAGGAAATTCGACCTCCTGCAAGAAGAAATAGAACCCAAAATTGATTTAGGGCTAAATAGAAATATGAAAGAGGAATTATAGCAATAATGTTTTTTTGTATACAAAGATATTTTAGTCATTTACAAATTGTATTTTTCATTATTTGGTATCTTGAGGCCTTCTAACTAAAAACCATTGTTGGACTAGCAAATCAGAATTTATATCATCAACTGCAACAATAATTTCATGCATTTCATGCTTGGGCGATATTAATGTAAATAAAGTTCAAACATTCACCATCCTTGAACTTGCAAGAACAGTGACATTTCCAATCATGCCATAACCTCCATGGACACCCACAAACAAGAAATGAATATAAAAAGTACTTTCATTATATACACATGACCTCCATTTCTAAGAACCCAAAGATATGATCAATTGATTATTCAAATAACCATATTTTCAAGAAATCAAATACATATTAGTAGATTTATCAGGACAAAAAGGCTAAAAAAATAGAATTTGAATTCAAACAGTCTAAAATTTTCAACACATAGCTGCCTCCAACCAAGAAGAAACCCAAAATTGATTTTAGGATTTCATGAAGAAGGGAAGATGATGATAAGGAAGGGAAAAAATTTGAGATGTCGACATCCTGCAAGAAGAAATGGAACCCAAAATTGATTTAGGGCTAAATAGAAATATGAAAGAGGAATTATAGCAATAATGTTTTTTTGTATACAAAGATATTTTAGTCATTTACAAATTGTATTTTTCATTTTTTGGTATCTTGAAGCCTTCTAACTAAAAAACATTGTTGTTGGACTTTTTAAACTAACAATTGGTTTGACTAGGCTTCTTAAATGAAAGCCCCAATTAATTTGACCAAGCTCATTCTTGCCATTTAATTCTTACATGGAAAAGCTGTTTATTCATTTCTAAGTAGCTGAATAATTGAGAAATAAATGATATAGGGGGAGATGGTTTTGGTTTGGTTTCGTTTGGGGTGGGGTGGGATATTTCATGTGATTAATAGATAGTTATCATTTTGTTCTTTTAAAATTGATTAAAATATGGTCAAAATCAATTTTTTGGGTCAACTGAAGGTATTTTGAATGAAAACCGTTCAAAAGGACCACATCTGTAACATTTCAAAATGTTAAGGGTGACGACCGTAATAAATCAAAGATTTGAGAAAAGTCAGTCAATGTTTTAAATGTTTGTGTCATTTATGCAATTATCCCTTTATTAATAAATAGAGTACTAATTTATGGAGGCTATGTTGTATATGAAAATTATTTGCAGTATCTTACGAGCCTTCAATTGAATTTGAGCTACTGAACTTTGTTATTGTTGTGCCTAAAATAAGTGCTAGGGAAGGCGCTTCCCAACCCTATTTATTTAGATTGGTTTGGCCATTTACTTGCGCATTCTCATAAATTCATTTAGGCAGGAATTTAAATATTATTTCAAAAATAACATAATATAGTAGACCTCCATCGTCCAACATTTTCATTCATTGGACAATGTGACATGTCTTCACTATCACATGGACTAATACTTAATATTAATGAGGTTCAATAACAATATTTTAAAAGAATTCGATATGATAAGTAAAAATAAGTATGTCAAATGCTTCTTTAATGTAACATTCAATTGGATTCAAGTTAACGACTTAATTGTCAAATATGCTATAAAAGAGAATTGTACAAGTGTCGTTCCTCACTTGATATCTTCTGAGTAAATATCGAAATCTCAAGTTTCAAAATCTCGAAATCTTTCGGTACTCTCGAATAAGAGTGTAAAAAACATATATAAGTTTTTTTTCGTATCAGTCTAAGTAGCTATATTTTATAGGTTCAATTAAATGAGTTATATGATTTTACATTTTAACGAATTTATCGTTTAATATTACGTATTTGGTACGTAGGCCGATGCTTAATGGGTTATGAATAACATTACTCAAAACGTTATGAATTATGCTCCTTGTACACTCCTCGTGTACATGGAGTTTGACACTCCTTTGTAAATTCAAAAATGGAGTGACGAGAAAGTGTGTTGTATTTTCAAACTGGTCAATCGTGCTGCAACATGTAGCATAATGTCAAATTTGATGTCAAAAACAATGTAATTGTAGCATGATTGTAAATGTTATACTTTTACAATTATGCTACTCAAAAGAATTCCCCAATCAACATATCCCACGTTGCATCTAATGGTTTAATCAATAACAATCTCCACCATTATATTCAACGGCATGAAAAAGCAACGGCTAGGATTTCTTGAATATGGGCGGGCAGCGGGCTTGAAGCTATCTTGCATTTAACTGCCAGGCGATTCGTCGGAACCCCAATTTCCCGGCGATCACAACTAGTAAGTCTCTCTCTCTCTCTCTCTCTCTCTCTCTCACACACACACACACACACTATGCAATCCCAGAGTATTAATTGTATTCTTGTGAGGCATTTTCTTGTGTAACTTTCATAATTTTCATTTCTAGGATTGAAATCGGATAAAGGAAGATAATTTTAAATGAATGTCGAAGTTAGGTTTTTGTCGAATTGGAGTTCTTTTAGTATTTTCTTTATTTGATAGAAGCTTAACTAATTACGAGAAGGAAAAAGATAAGATAAAAAACAATGAATTAACAGACACTGCATTCCGAATATGAAATATGTTTCATTTAGTGGAAATTGATACCTGTGCGTTGAAAATTTTGGTATTGAAAGAGATTTATATTTTGGGAAGTTTGAAGTGAGGGCTCTTTGTGAGCAGGAGTATACGATTTGGAATGAGAACGAGTTGACAAGTAAAGAAATTGGTGGTTGAATATACGGTACCGACTGCTGCTATAGAGATAATTGGGTAAAAGGAATCAAGAAAGTGATCATAAAAGGGTTCGGGTTATTTCATGGGGAAAACATGGAAACTTTCTAAGGGTTGCTCTTCCGGGGTTGTGCGGGATTGTCCGTCAATGTCGGCATCAGAAGATTTTGGGTGCTCAGGTTCGGTTGATACCCAGTCAACTTTCCCCGAGGAATCTGATGCTCCTAAAAAGAAATCTATAAGCTTGAATGTGGAAGGTTTTGATGGGTCTATTGTGCCAATACAGGCCTTTTCATTGTCTAGGATGTCACATATGCAGAGGAGGGATTTAGAGATGAAGTTGAAAAATGAACTTGAACAAGTTAGGATGCTTCAGAAGAAGATAGCTTTGTTGAGCTCAAATGCCAGTATTGATATGCATTGTTATGGGGATGGCCCAAAGAGACCAGCCAAAGTGGAAAGTTGTCCGATTTCTGTAACTAAACTGACTGCTGCTGTGCCCGAGATGAAAAATATTCCTTGGGGAAGAAATGCTCCCCACATGAAGGGTGGGGCCATGGCAGCTAGGCAGACTGAGTTGGAGAAGAAGCACAGTTTGCAACAGAATACCAATTACGTTAGGTTAATGAAACAATGTGAGACATTGTTAAATCAGTTGATGAAGCAGAAAAATGCACCAATCTTCAATAGTCCGGTCGATATTATAGCATATAATATTCCCGATTACTTCAACGTCATTAAGCATCCAATGGATTTGGGGACTGTAAAAACTAAGTTACTTTCAGGGAGGTATTCCAGTCCAGAGGGGTTTGCTGCAGATGTGAGGCTAACTTTAAAAAACGCAATGACTTACAATCCACCGGGACATTATGTCCACCTTGCGGCCGAGAAGATGAACAAATTTTTTGAAGTGAGATGGAAACACATTGAGAAGAAGATTTCTGTAACAATGGACGAATCCATGCTATTAACATCAAGTGCTATAATGGAAGCTAAAACTTCTTCCAAACCCCCTTCTAAGAAGCGGAAAATCACTTCTGCTGAAAACAAGTTCACACAAGAATCAATTAAGCCTGTTATGAGTAATGTAGAGATGCGAAAATTGGCAGCAGAGTTGGATCTGTTACTGGAAGAATTGCCAGATAATATTATTAATTTCTTGAAAGAGATCACTTTGAATGGAAGCCAGGTGAATGAGGGAGAGATGACCATTGAACTTGACACTTTTAGTGATAATAACTTGTTCAAGTTACGGAAACTTTTGGATGACTACATAGTGAAGAAGCAGAAAAATCAAGCAAAAATATGGCGGTGCGAAACTGAGGTACAGCAACGAGTCAGTTTTATGTTTATAACTTTGTCTGCATCGGAGGCATACATGAACCTAAGTACTTGTTTTTGTATCTTCAGCAGATACGGAATGAGTCAGGGTACAGAAATTCAAATGTGCAGCCTCGCAAAGGTAATTTTCTCGTCTGCGGGAAGTTGCATCCAAAAGGAGGTCTTTTTATCAATAGGTGTTTGATTTGATAATTGATTCATTTGGTTTGCGACCCTTCTCCCGAATTCATTATCAGGCGGTGAGCCAGCTGAGAGGGATGTGGATATTGACAGAAATGATACAGCTATCTCAAGCTTTCCTCGTGTAGATATTGATAAGGATGCTGCCCGAAGGGATTGTCAATGCAGAAGTTCAAGTAGCTCCAGTAGTGAGTCAGGCTCTTCTTCTACTGGTTCGTGTTATGATGAAGCTTTTGTGCATGATTTTTTCAATAATATTGATTTGATATTTATAGTTCTAATTACTGTGGTGCTCAATATTTGGGTATGATTTGGACTTTCCATTTTCATTAATCCATGGATGCTAAGCTCTTTTCATAGTTCACCATTTCTTCTTCTTTATTCATGAAACTAAGAAATTAGGCATCGCAATACAATGGAACCATACAGAGAACTTGCTTTGAGACCATTGTGTTCATGGGCTTGATATTTACACCATTCGTCTCTTTTCTCATCTGCCAGTCTTGGGTCCTGAAAGGCTTTTATGTTTTCTCACTTCAACAGTGAACTCCCATATACATTCAACTGGCCTCCAACTTATGTTAGAACATGTTTTCGGCATATCCCTAGTGTGTTTAATATTAGAAAGTCAATACTTTCTCAGTCTCATTGTTAGTTCTATGTTTGCTAGGTTAGTGAAATATGTCAGTTTTTTTGAATGTTATACTTCCATTGTTTCATTTTGTTCTTCTAGACTACGGTACTAATCATCTCATAATTTATTCGTTATCTTAAATATAACGACTGAACTACCTCCACTAACTGGGGTAAGTTTGAACAAAATATGCCAAAACCATTAAATGATACTGAATTTATGGTTTTCCCCCTCTTCCATGCCACTTGAATTCATTTACCTTAAAGCAAAAGAGTTATTGTGACTACATTTGATGCTCTTCACTCAGATTCCGACTCTGGAAATTCTTCTGACAGTGAATCAGATGGTGTGGAGGATTCAGTTCCTGTAAGTGCTGCTAAGGTTTGATGCTGTATTGGCAATTCTTTTATTTTTCTTTCTTTCCTTTTTTTTGGGGTGGTGGTGGTGGTGTGGGGGTTTGCATTGTTTTTAGGTGCTACAAAGATATTAAGTGCCTTGTAATGTTTGTCACTAGGTGGCTCCGTAACATTTGTTTCTTTTTCTTCATGATGCCAGGAAACCATAGTTTCAGGGGTAGAGAAGGAAAATGATCTCGGTGATTTAAATACTAGAGGTCAGGATTTTGTTGGTTTAATGGGCAAAATTTTCACGATCCTTTCACATTCCGACGTTAAACAATCTTTGAGTCTACTGCAGATTTTTTGAATGGGCATACTACACGAAATTCCCCAACAAAATCTGCCTCTGCTGAGCCTAACTGTCGCCAGGAGGGTAAGCAATGAAAACTAATGAAGAAAGCATGTACTATTAGTTACACAGCAATATCTCATCCAACATGCTGTAACATTTTAGGTGAGAGTGCTCCACCTGAGAGGCAAGTCTCCCCTGAAACGCTTTTGGATGACTATGAAGGGAAGAAGCAGAAAAATCTAGCAAAGATTTGGCCATACAAAATTGAGGTACACCTGTTCATGAAATTTCTCGTGGGTGGACGAGTTCCATTTTATGTTTATAACTTTGTCTACATGAGAAGCCCACATGAACCTAAATATGGTTTTTGTATCTTCTGCAGATACACAATGAGTCAGGGTACAGCAATTCATATGTGCAGCCTCGCGAAGGTAATTTTCTCCTCTGCTGATGAAGTTGCACTGAAATCAGTTGTCCATAGGTGTTAGTTTGGTTGTTTAGTTTTTTTGCTATCTGATCCTTGCTCCTGAACTCATTACCAGGCAATGAGCCAGCTGAGAGGGATGTGGTTATTGCCAGAAATGATACACCTATCTCAAGCTTTCCTCATGTAGAGATTGATAAGGATGCAGCCCAAAGGGATAGTCAATGCAGAAGTTCAAGCAGCTCTAGCAGTGATTCAGGCTCTTCTTCTACTACTGGTTCGTGTTATGATGAAGCTTTTGTGCATTGTTTTTCAATTGATTGGAATTTTATTGTTCTAATTGATGTGATGCTCAATATTTTGTTATATCTATGTTGATTTCTTTTCGCAAGTCACTACTTCTATTTCTGTATTCATGAAAATAAGAAATTATGGCATAGCTGTCCAATGGAACCATACAGAGCACTTGCCTCGAGAACCTTGTTTTCATGGGCTTGAAATTCACACCATTCTTCTCTTTTCTCATCTGCCAATCTTGGGTCCTGAAAGGGCATTCATGTTTTCTCACTTCAATTATGAACTCCCAAATACACTTCAGCGTGTCCTTAGTGCGTTGAAATAGAAAAGTAGTACTTTCTCGGTTCTACTGAGTTCTGTGTTTGCTAGGTTAGTCAATCATGTCAATTAATTTTTTTGAATGTTATACTCCCATTGTATCATTTTTTTTCTTATAGACTACTATACTGTTTAAATTCCTATTATACCAATCATTAAGTTAAAGTGGGTGAAACGTTTACTAAATAAATAATAAATGTCACCAGAACTACCTCCACTAAGAATTTTGGTTTTTCTTCTATAACCCTTTTATGTCACTCCTTTCTATCTATCGAATGCATTTACCTTAAAACAAAAGAGTTGTTTCAACAACGCAGTTTTGAGACCTCATTTTTCATTGATATGATGCTCTTCACCCAGATTCCGACTCTGAAAATTCTTCTGGCAGTGAATCAGATGGTGTGGAGGATACAGTTCCTGCAAGTACTGCTAAGGTATGATGTTGTATTGGCAGTTCTTTTATTCTCTCTCTTTATTTTGGGTTTGTGGGGTGGGTGGGGGGTTTGCATTGTTTCATTAAGACATGGATATTAAGTGCCTCTTGTAATCTTCGTCAGTAAGTGCCTCTGTAACAATTGTTTCTTTCACTTCATGATGCCAGGAAAATGTAGTTCCTTTGGCCTTGAAGGAAAATGATCTCGATGATGTAAATACTATAGGTCAGGATTTTGTTGGTTTAATGAGAAAAGTTTTCACGACCTTTTTACATTCTGTGGTTATATAATCTTTTCATTTTCACAGATTTTTTGAACGAGCGTACTGTGAGAAATTCCCCGTCAAAATCTGCCTCTGTTGAGCCTATCCGTCACCAAGAGGGTAAGCAATGAAAACTAATGAAGAAAGCCTGTACTATTAGTTATGCAGCAACATCTCACCAAAACATGCTGTAACATTTTAGGCAAGTGTGCTCCACCCGAGAGGCAAGTCTCCCCTGAAAAGTCTTACCGTGCAGCTCTGTTGAGAAGCCGATTTGCAGACATCATAATCAAAGCCAAAGAGAGTACCTTTGGAAAGGTGTGTGGACTTTACAGTTACCAGTGAATTCCTGTCTGCTTGACTGCGTTTTCGACTTGATGTGTAGTAATAAATATGAGAAATGATCTGGCAGGGTGAAAGACAGGATCCTGAGAAATTAAAGCTTGACAGAGAAGAGCGCGAAAGGTGGAGAAGAGAAGGTATGTTGCTTGGTTCAAGGTATTCCCATGCTTGTTGTTTCTGTTTATTTTTTTCTCGTGCAATGATGATGTGGGCGCTTGTGTGTTTTTAGAGAAAGCTCGTATAACAGAAGAAGCCAAAGCAGCTGAAGTGGGTCGAATAAAGGCTGAAGCAGAAGCTGCAGCGGAAGCTAGAAGGAAAGTAGAACTTGAAAGAGAAGCAGCACGTGAGGCATTAGAGAAGGTAAAAGTAGAAACATAAGTGAAATCATATAATTTCGCAAAAACTTTTGCGTAAACATTGTGTTCTTAACAGATGGAGAAGACAGTTGATATTAACAACAATAGTCTGTTTATGGAAGATCTGGAAATGTTTAGAGCTTCTCCAGATGTCAAATCACACGGCGTCATAGAGGAGACGGACCTCGATCACTCTCAAAATGGTCTTGGCCGTTTCAAATTTCGGTCGAGTAGTAATCTCTGGGAACAACTTGGATTGTCCACGAAGATGGACGAGGAGGAGGAAGATGAAGTCAAACCTCAAACCATTCCAGACGCGTTCCATGAACCGAGAGGAGAGATCGATTGATCACGTACTTGTGTGTGATTTCAAGTGAGTAGTAATCTGTGTTTGATCATTAGTTTTATCTTTCGATGCTTGTAATTTCAAGGTTCATACAACCACAAGTTTCTGCTTCAATTTCGAGGAGAAACTGGCAAAATTTGCAAGAGAGCCCATGAATTAGGTATGTGGTAATAATCCGATATTTTCCAAACTTCAGAAATCCTAGCTGATAGAATAATATTATTGAATTATTGCTTGGTACTTTTTCCAGGTATCAAATGGGGGTTCTGGTGAAAAGATATCATAGATGGTCAGTATTTTTATTTTTCATTTTTCATTTTTTTTTTGGTAACAGTACGATATTAAAACAATACTCTTGAAACTCGAGGATTCAGACTAGAACCGCAATCATAACTATGAAAGACATATTACAAGGCAGGTGTCAACTACTTGATTCTGTGTTTTGTTTTGAGACTATTCACATCATGTTCGATACATCAGTCCCGTTTGTACCAAAATGGAGGAAAATTAGGATTGAACTCTCCAACCTGACATGACTATGAATCCCCAACCTTTCAAAATGAGATTTTGAGTCCCCTACCTTTTTAAATTTGTGAATTTGAGTCCCCACATGACAAATACCTTCAATGTTAAGGTCAAAATTGCATGCGGCTTTTAATTGAGTTTGAGATAATTGTTAAGCGGTTTTGATTATTTTGCCCTCTAACTTTATATCATATGAAAATCACGTACAATTTTAATATCTACCCAAAAGGCTTTCGTCACGTAGGGGCCAAATTTATTAACTAATTTAAAGAGGTTGAGAGATTAAATCTTCACTTTTGAAGGTTGAGAATCCAAAACTGCATTATGTAAAAGTTGGGATCCTGGCCCTGTTTTTCCTCGTTATAGATGTGAAATAACTAATAAACCAAGAAGCAATAGAAATTATTACCTAGAATCTATTATAAAAACTTACTCATGAATAATCCTATGTAAATAACAAAAAATTGGGTAATAGTAACTGCAATCCAAAATTTGATTTTACTATTTCAAAAAGTTACTAACGTAAGGTACATATAGCAGCAATAAGAGATGGGGAAGCTCACCTTACTGTTTCCTCTTTTGGCTTTAACTAATCTAACCCTGTACAACTACAAAAATAAGCCAAACTAATCCTCAAATATTCCGTCATCCGACAATTGAAAAGATTCAGTCCCATTAACGTGAGGCTGGTTGGATGCCTCTGCACTTTGGTAGCCCAGAATACTGTAATCAAAGTCGTCGTTATCCTCATCTTCATCTTGGTCTCCGTCTGAATCTTCATTATACTGTTTTGGCTTGATTCCAAGGGCTTCCCTCTGCAACTGCTGTTTGATGGCATCTTCATATGACATTTCGTACCAAACAGTACCCTTGCCAACAATTGATTTGTTGTGGGCATCAGTCATCCGCTCTTGCTTGCTCTTTTCCGAATTCTTTGGCTCTCCCCAGTAGTCGTAACGATATAGGGAACTATCTGGATCATATTGGTCCTTTCCAAAGTAACTAGCATCAACATACCTACCGGGCTCTTCCAATGGAAGCCCGAGAGCCTGACGGCTGTAAAGGAAAAACCCAGGTTCAATGATGCATGTAAGCAGGAAATTAAAAGAACTGTTTATTTAATAACTTGCTCATTTACTCATAGGTTTACTCATGAGTGAACTTTTATAAGCTTAGCCAACAGGCAAACATACATTGGGCTCTTAAAATCAGTGTAGCTCTTTAAAGGGTATGTTTGGCAGAACTTTTTCAAGCTTTCAAGTTGGACAAACATCTTTTTATCCACGCATTCCGAAAGACTCACAGTTTTTAACAACTCTTATCCATATGTTCCGTAGGACCCAAAACTTCTAATCTACACAAAGCTTTACCAAACATATCAGAAAAAGGTGTTGTAACTAGGAATAAAGAACACTTGGGAGTATACCAGCTTATATCTCGGAGTAGAGTTTCTCTTTCCTCAAAAGATCGACGCCAATGGATAAGGTCATATTCATCCATCTCCTCGTTTCGCCTCAACTTGGTGATTTTGTATTCCTCTCCTCTTTCTTCTGCTTCCTTCCGTAGTTTATTGTGGAACTGAAATAGAAAGCGCAGAAATAAGCATCAAAAAGTCATTTCTTCACGAGCAAACTCCACAAAAACTTGTATCAATAAAAGACACTGAAAAGAAGAATCGAAAAACAATCTGACGAGTCCAAGGACAGGACATATTAATTTTAAGATTACGAACAGCTGAATACAAACCTGACGCTCAGCAAGTGCAGATTCCAAATCAAGTTCTTTTGTGCTTATTCTCTGCCAATGAATGATCAATATCATATAAGTGATAAAAAAAAGTAAATATTCCATATTACACGAAAAAAACTTTTACCAGCGTCATTTTTGGAAGCAGTGCTTTCTTATAATAAGCTTCGCCGTACACTATACTGTTTTCTTCTTCAAAATCTTCATCATCTGTCAATTCAGTTAACTTTTTGCCCTTATACTTATCAGGATTAAGCTCCATGTCATCCATAATCATTTGTTCAGCATTATGTATCTGCCATAGCTGCAAAGAATATAATAGCACAAGTAATAATTTAGATGCAGCCAAGTCAGTGACAAATATTAAGTTAATCAATCAAGATGGTTTGGACGTGCAAACATAAGACTATTTGATGCACCAGTATGGACCTGAAAAATGATGATTGCCTAGTAAACGAGAATTAAATAAAAACGTCTCACCTATCTTCACAACTTAGTGCATGTTTGGCAAAGCTTAAATTTTTTAAGCTGGTCATATATACTTTTTATCCACACTATGACCCACTATTTAATATTTACTATCCACTTATTATTCATACATTCAATAAAACCCGCAACTTATAAGCACTTAAATTAAAATTTAAGCTTTGTCAATTACGCACTTGACAAAAGATCATGACTACTAGTTTAAGAAGTCAAATATTGCTACTAAACTACATGGCAATATAAATTCAAATATGCTTCCAGTGAAGAGCATGCACCATCTGGCATCAATAGCTCTAGTGATATCAAATTGTGGGCAGACTTGTACAGAAAATAAAATTCACTGGCCAGTGTTGATACCCACTACGGAGATGGTGTGAAGTACACCCAAAATCTACATGACTTAGCAAAAGGGATTGATGCTCATGCATAAGCATAAATGAAATATGTATTAACCCTGCAATGGCCTTCTTAGACTGCCTTTTTACGTTCAAATGAATCACATACAAGAATACCTTATCAACATAAGGGTGATTTGATAACAGAGATTCCTTCTCCACCTTGATTCCAGGATCTTTTCTAGGAACAGGAGGTCTTCCACAATCCCGCTGCGAAAGGGAAACAATGGCAAATTATAAGCTTTTAATGAATCGGTCCTAAAGCTCCTAAAGATGAAAATTGTTTGAGACATTTATTCAATCATAACCTCTGGCTTTAATAAATCCAACACTTGGTTTGTAATGCTTGAAACTTTTTGTTTATTAATTTTATAGAGGAAATACAAGTATAACTCAGAATACCTAAAGATGTGCTTCTTTAATGTTATCTGTTCTTTGGATCTAGCTGAAGCGTTAGAAGTTGTATCTATCTAGGCATTTGTATCACCATGCCATCTATTAAAGTCACAACCTCACAGGCGTCTATTAAAGTCACAACCTTCAAGCGTGTCCGTTTCTGACACACCTCGTACACTCTATCATGGTTATTTTTCATTCTTTGATAGAAATATTATATATTTTTAAATCAAAATTATTATCAAATAACTAATAGATACTCATATTTAAAAGACTTCATTAAGAAAAATTAATAACAAGCATCGAGCTAAATATATAGTACATAAATGAAGAATTTTAAAGAATTTAGTTAATGTGTTGGCAACGTGTCATGTCAGTACTTTTTTTTTTTTTTTTGAAAAATCGTGTGTCGGCTATGCCGACACGTATTGTTCGTGTTGGAGCATCATAGGTCACAATGTCACAACCAATCAAAGGATACAATGTCTTTCATACAGTAAACTGATTGGTGCAAGTTGCACCAGCACTTATAGCATATGCATTAATGTTCATACATATTGAAAGGACAAATCAGGCCTGATGCTTTACATAGAAGAGTTTACTCACACGTAACTCATCTGGATTAACATCCTGATCCCGGTGAAATATTGGAGGAAATTCAAATTTGTTGAAGCTGCAAGCACGAGTCGATGTAAAATATTAGAGAATGGGTGAATAAGTAGATATAATTCGTGAAGACTATCTCGAGCATACAGACTTGTACATATTGAAAAATATAAATGATGTTGACCTTTCAGAAATGAAGGAAACATCAAATGTTCAATATGACAATAATAGAGAGTGGAATCACTCAAAACGAAAAGTTCGAGAAGCATTTGTAGGCTTACATTAGGTGATCTATGTTCGGATCAACAAAACGCAGTTCTATTGGAAACCGAAACCGATATGGATCTCGCTTTGCCTGCAGAAATGGGAAATTACACAATGCATGAATTCAACATATTTAATTAGTCAAGTATTGTTAAACAAGTCAACAATAAAAAACCTAAAATATATAGAGAGAAATTTTCATAATGAGAATTTTGTAAAAGAGAAAAAAATAGGAGTTTGAACCATAGGCTACCATGTAAAGCAACGCAATACCAGAACAGGTAGAGATGCTGCAAATATGGCATTGTTTCTCTTCTTTTCTTCTCAATGAGGATCTAGACTCATAACCAAGTATTCTTTGTTCTTGTTCTCACTCAGAAGCCCGCATGTCATATACCTGGACAATGTTGTAATGGTTGCTCCTCTAAGTTCAACATCAACACTAATGTACCACTATTCCTGAGAGGTGCATCTAGAGGCAAATATGGCTGTTTTTGCTTGTCAATTTTCAGCAGTATACATCTCTACGACTCATCACTCATATTATCAACCCCTCCTAAATATCATTACATTCCAATCAACTACTAAACCCTCTTCCTAACTTGGGGTTTTACCTCTACTGTACAAGTTAGCTCAAAGTGCTAAACTTGCAATAGTGTGAAAATATAGGTAACAGAGATCAACAAAGGCTGACTCACCAAAATTTCAACGATGACGTGCATACCAACTTTGATGTGATGACGGATCCAATACCAGTCATTGCGTTTTATTGGAACCCACCTGAAAATGCATTATTATTACAATGAATAGCAGGAAAGGAATATATTCATATACAGAGAGGTAACAACACAATCCGTTGTACACTTAAAGCAATGGCAAGTTTTAAAAAAATTGAATAGCTTTGTACGAGACCAAAACGAACTATACTTTGATAGTAATTGGGGCCTAGAGGCAGATGGTCTTTTATGTTCTTCAACATTATACTAAAAAAAGGTATAAGATCCACCGCTTTAGGGAAGTGTGCCTTAATTTAAAAAGTCTAAAAGCACTTGTTTCTAGAATTCAAGTTGGAACAAAGAATTACTTTAAACACTTGATGAAACAAAGTAAGTATCAATCTCATATATCGTGATATCAGCATAAGCATAGGGTAGCATATATACCCATCGTGGACGCCTCCAATATCAACAAATGCTCCTTGATAAAGTTGTAATGCAGTTACTTTCCCTGCACAAATCTGGGAAAACATTTCTCATGAACATGCAGTGAAAGACAAATTAAAATAAGGAACTCCTAATCAGGTTGTATTCAACCAATTAGTGTAAATTTCAGAGAAGTATGAATGGCACATGATCATCCATATACCCACTGTGGAATAAATGGTATGCATTTTTACCGTTGTTTTCAATCAAGATTTTCCCAGAATTTTTAACAGGAAATTGTACTAGTAGAGAATGCTGATGATAAAACCATATTCAACTACTAATAGTTAAATATGAGGGTTGATAAGTGCACATGGCAGAACACACACAAGATACCAAGAACCATAAAGAAAAAAGAGTAGGAAACACTGATAATAGGTGCAGACAATGTCAGCACATAAAACTCATCAGTATTATTTTAATTCTATTGGCCAAGAGTCCAACGATATATACACACCTTATAATTGCTTTTATTTTCAGATTTAAAACATTTAGCCTCCGTTGGGATGAATTTATAAACAATTTAATTTAAAGATAGATTGAAATGGGTGGTAAATAAGTAAATAGTACTTGTGGGTCCAGTAAAATATGTACTTGAAAATAAAGTTTGGCCTTTTATAAATGTGTTACAAATCATTAATAAATTAGCCAAACAGAGGCTTAGTGAATTGGATTGAGGAGAGCAATCTACACTACATAGAGAGGCAAATTTTTATTCATTTTCTCTTATCGAGAGATCCACAACTTAAAACAGATAATAATATAAAGAGTTATATATAGTTTTCAACTACGAAATACCAGTCTGCAAGGTGAAAAAAAGATTTATTCGGCTGCCGAAAATAGGAAAATTTTGAAATTTCCAACAAAAATAGGACAAAATTGATAAAATAGATATTACTTACTTGTCCCGGATAATAAAATGGAAGTTCATACTGCATAACAGAAAAGAAAACAGTGAGCTCATCAGTTCATGATGCAAATCAACTTCATGAAATCCGAAAGTCAAACCTAAAGGTATGAGCCAGGGAAAGGAGGGTGATGTCCAAGAAACACGATATTAATCTTACCATTTCTTCATTGTAATCCTTTCCCCTTTTCCTCCTACCAGGGTAATAATCTTGATCGTACTGCATAGATGACAAAAACCCACAAGTCAAATATTTTGTATGGCAAAATCGAAGATGCTCTTCCTACTCTAACAAGGCTAGTAGGCTACTAAATTTGCTTCTATCAGGGATCTGTTTGGGAAAAAAAAAGCCCCTTTGACATCTCAAGTTACTACCAAAATATATGTTTATCGACAAGATACAAAATCCAAAACTGCACACGAACTATGCTTTAAGCTTATAGAGCTTAATTCATTGAACCATTGCGCAAACTCTACATGCAAAAAGCTCGAAAATCAAGAAATATTAAGTAGCTGGACATGTTTATACGCAGCAACATACAATACTAAACCAATTAATTCTTGCTTTCCAACAATTTTAACAAAAACCCTATAATCATGAACCTTAATGAGACGCAACAAACATTCATACAAACTAATTCATCAATCCAATAGACCATTGAAAACACGATAAGCAAGTGGCAAAAAGAACCAAAACAATAACGCATGTATCAAAATCATCACAATTTAAGGCTACCAAATATGCTTCCTATCGGTGCTCAAGTAACTTCCAAAAAATCTGTTTATCAAAAAGAGACAAAATTCAAAATTGCACGCAAATCATGCTCTAAATTTTGACAGCTTAATTCACTGAATCATTGTGTAACCTCCACACGCAAAAAAATGCTCGAAAAACATGGAACTTTAATTAGCTGAGTATATTTATATGCAGCAACATACTACGCCAATTTAATTCTTGCTTTCAAAGAATTCTAACAAAAAAACCTTTAATCATAAACCAAAAGAAGACACCAAAAATTCACACATATTAATTCCTCAATTCAATAAATCATTGCAAACACGAAAAAGAACTCACAAAAAGAACCAAAACAAGAACAAGAAGAGTAAAATCATAAGAAGATCCAAAATTTCATACATATTAATTCCAAAATTCAATTAATCATCCAAAACAAGATACGAAAGCAGCAAAAAGAACCAAACAATGAAGCATGTATGAAAATCATCGCAATTTAATTAACCTTATAAGACTCCTCCTCCAAACGATCCCTATTTGCAGCTGCCCACTCCTTATATTGCTTTAAGAACATCTCATACCTCTCCAAGCACATATCCTTGGTATCCCTCTCCACCATTTCCTCCACCTTGTCATAATCCACTCTCACTGAGGTTTGCAGCTTGTGCGCCCCACGTATAAACTCCAATTCCTCCTTATCCACCTCCCACCCCCTCGGTGGCCAGTCCCTTGGCGGCACATGCCTCAACACCAAAGGCCCACTCCAACCCGTCTGCAATGGATCCGGTGTTTCACCCTTAATTTCAAACTGTTTAGCATAATACTCATCTTCCGTAAGCCCCATTTCCGCAATTTTCTTTTTCCGATAATTGGGACTCAACATTTTGAACGCCTCAATTGCTTCAGGCGATTGAAGCGGCACTTCTTCACCTTCATTAAGGGACTTTCTAGCAAAATCAGCTTCTGGGGTCAGAATTTCTTCCCACGGAGCCCATCCCCTTTCGACCCAGTTCCTTTTTCGGGCATCTTCTTCAGATTCTTTCTCCTTTGGTCCAAATGCTGCAAGAAAAGCATCGTCATCGCCGACTGGGTACTCGTCGGAGGAGTAGGCTCGAATGGTTTTGATGGGTTTGTATAGGAATTGAGATTGAGAAATTTGTTGGGGTTTAAGGATGGGTTTAGGGGGAAGAGGAGCGAAGAAGGAAGGGGTAAGGACTGTTTGCATTTTGGGGGTGAAGTGTGAAGCTTACCTTACACTCTCTCCCGCGGATAATGTTTGGCTAAGTTCAAAATAATTTACTTATACGTAAATAAGTTAAGAGAAATCATTTTTTATTTATAAAAAAGTTGAAAATATGTAAAATAATACATATTTTTCAACCGCGAGTACTTTTTAGTTAAAGGATTTACAAATTTTTATATACCCTTTTAATATTGAGCTTCGGCCACCTTTTGCAAAATAAATATTCGATTTTCTATCGCCTTTCGCTTAACCCTGGAGTGCTACGTGATTTGGGGGGGATTGAAGTTTGTCGAACATCCCATCTTTCAATCGTCGATTTGTGGTTAAAGTAATCGAATAAAGATTGTATTGATTTTAGAAAAAAATAAATGTTATGCAACTGTTAATTCAAGAAAAAGTAAGACAAAACGATAGATGAACACTAGATGTGCATTTTTGAAGTCGTAGATGGGTTGAAGAGGATTTCAGTTGTAGAGCGAAGACTTGTTTGACTAGCTACCGATTCACTGGAGATATTCCGAATTAATTACATCATCATGAAAAATTTCATAACCAAAATTGAATTGGTACTAATAGTATATCATTTTCGTCAAAATACAGCATAACAAATTTAATTAACACAAACAATAATCTTAAAAAACAAAAATATATTTAGTCCGTCGCAAAAAATAAAAGTATATAACTAACTTCGGTACTTCACGATAATGAATAAATCAAGAATAGAAATCGAAGTCCTTGGCATCCAATACTAGCTGCCTCAATGCACCAATAGGGGCTAAAATCATCAGTAAAAATCCAAGAATAATGCATATCTGTTTTCAAAAAAAAAAAAAAAGGAAAAAAAATGATTAATTTTAAAACAAAATTAAAAATCCCACAATTTATAAAAACATATGAATCTGTGTGTGCGTGTGTTTTTGAGAATTTTAAGGATGGAGAACATACCCAATTGGTCAACCAAGACAAGCTAAATCTTTTGGGTTTGTAGATGGCTAGCCAAATGATACAAGGAAGCTACAAACACAATTCAAACGCTTACCATATGTTCGACTTGACAAGATAAGTGACGAACTTTATCGCGTACGTATGTCTTTTCTTTAATTTTAATTAAGTGAATGACAAATTAGTTGTGAAACGAAGCCTAGTGACTTACGTAATACGTTGTTGGAGCAAAAGCAAACCCTCCGAAGAAGCCGAGAAGCCCACCAAAGAAAGGGAACGTCATTCCAAGGAACATTGTGAGGGCTGCATTCACCGCAATGTGTCGGTTAAAATGATGTGGATATATGTAGCTTATAGACGTAGAACAAAAAATGGATTATTTGCATCAAGCGTACGAGGCTCGTTCAATTCTTTCTTGAACTATTAGTCAAGAGAAAATAAGAGCTACGAAAGTTCAATTGGAACACAGTAACATTACGCGTTTGATATGCTACATTGATTTGAGAAAGGAATATATACTAAGAACATATACTGTGTATCAAACATGTACTTACCAACGTAAGAAGAACGAGTAAAAATACGAAGCCGTCGAGTTGGCTTGAAATTCATCTTCCTCACCAAGCAAGATTCCACCATGTCGAAGACAGGCATAGCAAAAACCTGAATTCATGCAATAACACAAATCGATCATCAATGATAATAAAAACGCGCCATCAGTTACCGAAAATGGAATCAAACGATACCTGATAACTTCCGATAACATGGATTACAACGAACAAGTTAGCTGCAGCAATAAGCCATGCTGGTTTCTCTAGTGATATAAGGATATTATCCTCTACATTCCTCCCGAACATGGCATAACCGCCAAAGGCGACCGGAAAGTAACACATAGCAACAACGATATAAGCTATTAACACTCCTTTCCACATGGGTTTCTTCGATGGTTTCTCGGGAGTTGAAGGGATCGTTGCCTGAATTTCAAGGACTACATTGTGACCGGCAAAGGCGAAAGCCACATCTCCTAATGCACTAAAGAATTGGAACACTCTTCCGGTACTAGTGGATGCCCTCGGGGCATATGATACCTCCGGTTGAACCCCTTGACGGACCGAGGCCACCCATGCTATAGTCGAATAACTGACGAACAATAAAGTAACATATTGATTCATTGGAAAGTGAATTCAAATTTAAATAAATATGTCATTTTTCTACAAGTCTCTGCATTACATGGGGATGTTGAGAACTAAATTTAAAAAATAAACATGTATCCCAATACTTTTAAGCTTATAGATCATGTTGCTCGACTATAGCTTAAAAAGAATACATTACCTGAATGACATGATTGCTGCGGCAAGAGAGATTCCTGTAATGGAGTTAAAACTGGGAAGATGAGAAAGAACAAAATGTACAGAGCCAAATATCATAATAAAATAGGTTAATCTTATTTGCTTGCAATTTGGGCACACTGTATCATGAAATTTCTTAAGAGATTTTCCTCCAGTAATCATATACACTATATTCACTCCAACTTCCACCATTAGTTGCTGCGGTACGACAATCCAAAGCCCGAGTTTTTCCCCGAATGCCTGCTGGCCAAGTTCGTGATACCGGTCAAACCGTTTACCGGGCACCATTTCGTGCATTTCGACCATTTGCCATAGGGTGTAGAGAGTAATGACCCATGATAGGATCATTATAGCAGCTCCAGGGCCCCTACAGATATACAAAGAAATAAACTAAAACTGGTTCTCAATAAATTTGAGGTCAACTACATGAACACATACCAGCCAAGTTCGGACATGGCATAGGGGAGGCCGAGGACGCCAGCACCGACCATAGCTGTGACATTGTGGAAAGCTGAATACCACCATTTTCCATTCCTCGACGATGTTACAGGGAGCCAATCATTAAGATCTTTCTCCTTAGGAGAAACTGTTACCTTAGTCTGTGATAGATCAATCTCCATGTTCTTCTTTTTGCTTGCACTTTTACTTAATTTGTTCACCAAAATGAGTAGTTTGATAACTAGAAATGAACTTTTATCAGATATTTGAGGCTTATCTGAAGCTGGATTACGTTTTAGAGTCCGGTTTCTACTAGAACTGAAACAATTTATTTCTGGATTTTGTTAGTTAAGAAGATTTACTATAAATTAGGATAAGCTTGAGCATTATTTAGGTTAGGATAAAGAGAACTTTAATTTATGCACACTTTTGGCATTAATAAAAGAAATTCACGAGTTTATATATGCAAATATTTTCTTTTCACAGAGTCAACTTATCAACTTTGTTAGCATCATACAAACATGTTAATAGAACAAAAAGTTTGTTAGAGGCAATGGATTTGCCGTGAAAATACAATGTTATTATACTTGTCAAAATGCAATTAAACAATTTACACCATCAAGTCCGGCCGAGTTGTTCGGAGTTGATTGTTCCAATGGCCATTGAATTTATGTCTATATTTTTTATTGCTCACGGAAGTTTAAGAAGTCGAATTTTGGTTACTAAATTTTGAAAACGTTGGACGTTACTCATTGGCTAAATTCCGTTTCAAATATCTAACGAAATTGGTGACGTGGCTGACGGAATGCACATGTGGCGCCCCGTCACAATGTTAAAATTTGAGGTGATCGAATTTTGGTCACTAAATTTTAGAAAATATCTTCAATTGCTCACTAAACTTTGAAAAAATCTTCTAATACTCACTGAACATTAAGGTAGTCGAATTTTGGCGACTAAACTTTGAGATAGTTGAATTTTGGTCACTAAACTTTGAAATGGTCGAGTTTTTGCCACAAAACTTGAGAAACGTCTTATATGACTTACAATAAATTTGAATTTAATTCAAATTCGTTGTTAAAATTTGGAATTAATTTTATGCAACAACAAATTCACTGCGTGTTTCGTTGTAAAATTCAAACATTATGATGAAAATAACTTAAAATTCTATAAAAATAAATTTAAATTAAATTTAACTACTGTGTAGTTGAGTAATCATTCCTAATGATATAGACAATACTTGCAAAACTGTGCAAAGTGACTAATAGTAATGAAACACACAATATATAGAATTTTAAATAGTGATTTTTTAAAGAATCCGTGGTTAAAAAATTGAAAAAAAAGTTTGAGTTTACATGTTAAATATTATATTGTATAAATGCATGATTAAAAGGAGTATGAGAATTAAAGAATTTTGTTTTAAATGAAGATAAACAGAAGTTTAATTAAATCCAAATTTATAGTAAGCAATAGAAGACGTTTTTCAAAGTTTAATGGCCAAAATTCGACTATCTCAAAGTTCAGTAGCCAAAATTCAACCACCTCAAAGTTCAATGAGTAATAGAAAACATTTTTCAAAATTTAATGCCCAAAATTTGACTATCTCAAAGTTTAACCATGTGACGAAAGTCATATGTACATTCCATCAATCACATCACCAATTTCGTTAGAGGTTTAAGATGAAAGTTATACAAATGAGTAAAGTACAACGCTTTTTAAAGTTCAATAGTCAAAATTCAATATTTAAAACTTCAGTAAACAATCGAAGACACGTATATAAGTTCCGTGAACCATTGGAACAATTAAGTCGACGTGTTGGGTATGAAGAATGTAATAGCACAAGACACAATTTAAGAAGAAAAACAAACCAACCTTTCGTTCATTATTCTTTCTAGACGTGTTCAGTATTCCATAATTAAGATAAATCTCACCATCTAAAAAATGAAGCTTTATATATTTGAAACTGTTCAACATACGAACGTGAATTTACCAAGAGAACAACTAAAATACATTGTTACAAAGCAAAAGCCCACCCAAATTAATTTGGTTTCGTTCTTTATACATTTCGAACAAGAGTTCCTCGCTATTCCCACATTCAAGGTATTCGTCCGTGTTAAAATGGGATACTTGTTTGTCGACAAATTGTCTGGTTTTGCCTTTATTCTCTTCTCTTGTATTTAAAGTAGGACCATTTAAGTATCCAGGACTCCAACTCCCGTGACTGCTGGTAGAATGATTGCTTGGGTCATTTATTGAGATCCCGTCCTGCATAAAATTTGAAATTCATGAAAATTGACAATAATGATGAAGATATCAACACAGACATTAATAGTACAATTGAAACAAAAGAAACTCCATGCATTGGCAAGGACCTAGCAGATTATAGAACAATAAAGGTTTGTTAAGAGTCCATTTTTTGGAATAAATTTTAGTGGTGATTTTTTTGGAGAATATGTGATTAAAAAGTAAGAAAATTTTTTGGGTATAAGCCTAAAATTATTTTATTAGGAGAATATATGATTGAAAATGAGTTTGGAGAAAAATAAGTTTTTAAAGAATGGAGATCAAACAGGGACTAAAAACATGTTTGATACACAATATTGAACAAAACTTTGATGGTACAATGCACACATGTTTGGTAAAAAAAATAACTTCTTTTAAGTTGGACGACCCACATATTATGTGGACAAAATTCACACAACTATGGGACCAAAATCCACACAAATTTGGTCACCACAATTTGTGAGTCCCGCAACTTATAAGTCAAATAAGTTAGTAATTCCCTAACTATTTGACTTGTAAGTTGCAATGTGGTTTTTATTCCACACAATGTGGGTCCAAAATCTTTTTTTTTGCCAAAATGATAAACAAAGTTGGGCAATTCAAGTTGCCCCACATTTATATAACTCGTAATGTGCAACTAATGCTAACATTTTGCATATATAACTGATATTAAAAAAGAATGGTTTCTACATAAAGAGATAAAAATGATTTGGACAACATAATAGGTTGTTTGGTTAAGAGCCTATTTTATGTAGATTTTTGAGAACACATTTTGTGAAAAGTGATGTTTTTGGAGAATGTATGGTTAGAGTAGGAAAAAATTATGAATTCAAGTGCAAAATTATTTCATTAGGAGAATGTAAAAAAAAAAAAAAGAGTTATAAAGAATCTCTACCAAACAGGGAATAATTTACTTTTGCTTCCAAACATGTTTAAATAACTTCCTTTTTTTCTTAGCTTTTAGTTCTTGTCTTCTAGGAGCATAGTTTAAAAAAGTTACTAATTTTGAAAATAGCCATTATCTTACTATTAAAATCAGTAACTTATTTCCAACTTTCAGAACTAAAACCATTATTTAAATGAAAACCTTACTTACTACTTAGTCAACCTTTTAACCTTAGCCAAACATGCTGTAGGCATGCTACATGATCATATCTGCAAATGCATGCAAGTTAAAAGTTACCTTTTCTGAGTCCCACAGTAGTGTTTTTGGAGTGTCTGGAGTCTGTGCTTTACTCTTGCCTGAAACAGAACCATCGGGACCAGTCTCCCACTTCAACCAAGGTAAAAGAACACCCTCCATTTCGACGGGACAATTAATAGATCCTGCAGGACTTTGATAGCTTTCTACTTCTCCTCTTATTGAAGAATCTCTTGCCTTTCGGGTGCCCCCCAGGGTCGAACTTCCATCACTTCTTTCTCCATCAAATGAAGATATGTCTGTATCTTCAACATTTGAAATGAAGTCCTCGAAATATTTTTCTGCCTCCTCACTCAATTGCCTTGAAGCCCAACTTTTCTCACTACTTCTCTGGAATATGGAAAAGGTAAAAGTAGAGATGATATTTCAACAACACTACAACATCGATATCACAATGATCACTAGGATCAAAGCCAATCAGTTATCTACCATACAAAATATTACTCAAAACTATTTGAGCATGGGTAAGAGACAGACGCACCTTTCTAGCTCGGAATGGCTTCTGAGCAACAGATGAAGTCTTTGAATCCGGAAGTAAATCTCTGACAATTTTGGAGAGCTCCTGGCCTCGTTGCTCCTCTAGCAATATTTCAGCAAGAAGATCTTGCTTGCGCTTCTCTGACTATAAGTTGGCAGAGAACTTAGTCAACAATTGAGATTTTTTATACAAGGTTAACACATCTTGCAGGAATGTTGACAGGAATTCCCAAGTTCCCAAAAATCTATCAAACGAGGTTTTCAATTATAAAAAATATATATATAAAAGAAAAAAAAAACATTTTGGGTTATAATCTTTATCATTTATATGAGAGCTCAGAAGTTAAAATTGTATTCCAGATATAGCTTAATGAACTGAGGAATTTGGATGCTTGAGACTTTAAACGCAATTGTTTTCAACCAGCATTGCCAATTGTCATTTAGACAAGTTGCGCACATCACTCTTTTTGCTTCATCTCTTAAGAACTAACTAAAATATAGTGCACAGATGCATCTCTAAACTGATACCCATATGAACTTATAATTCTAGAAGATCGCAGAATATTGCTCGTGATCCTAAAGAAACATCCTAGAATAAAGAATAAGAAGATTGACCATATTTCAAACTGAGGTTAAACACTAACATGCAAACTGACACCCTTCTAAAGGCCTGCAGTGCAATGAAATAAGCTTAAGAAATAGACCGTGCAACATGCAACAAATATTAAGGGGCCGAGGACAGTTCTGCACTCAAGTGCTTCATTCATTAACAATGGCCAATAGAACTTATATCTACAAAAATCAAATTGATTAATATAAGTATAGAACTACGATATGCTCCTCCTGTTACCTATACACCAACATCAAAATAAGAACCTGACCAGAAGGTACGCTCATGCAAGAAAATGTAGTAGTCTATTTTTAGATACCTGATCTAACTTTGCAGTATAATTCTTTCTGATTGCAGAAAAATCTTGAAGATTTTTGGGTTTGTCCACCTGCAAACACTTACCACTAGGTAATGCTGCTTGATTTCTCCCCACGGCCTATGCATAACATACCAAGAAATTTTAACAAAGAGATTTTACTAACATTTTACAGTGTCAGGTACCAGCAAAACATAGAAGTAAAATTTGTATCAACAAATAGAGATATTGACATACTTGATTTAGTTCAGTTCGTATTTCTTCAACAGCATATTCAAGTTCTTTTCGCATTGCTTCATAAAAGCCACTGTTAACAGCATCCTCTGTATGGATCTCAGCCTGAGGTGAAGAAATAAATATAGAGAGAGTTGAAAAAGAAAACGGAGTTAGACTTCCATGTACAACCTGCTTAATAAATAGAAGTATAAAATAATCAACCTTCTTCTCCGCATAAACTGCCCGGATTATCTTCTCAAATCCATTTTTACCAACACGAACAATATTTGATTCATCATCAGTTTGGGCAGAGGAGTGGCTCTGCGAAGTCAATAGATAAATATTACACTTCAGTTCCATTTTGGAAAGAAATCAATCAAAGCTCTATTTGGGGATGGCATGATCTTGAAGGCCAGCTTTTGGTTATAGTTCCAAGTGTACCTTCGGTGAATGTTACCAATATAAGCATATATGCAAAGAAAGAAGCCAAAGGCCACTGCATTAAAGACGAGACAATCTTACAGAGTAGCCATCATGTAACAGCGACTGATCTTTTTGATTAAGCGATATTCCCGGATGCTGATTGCTTAAAGATGCTGCCTTCCGTGATAAAGGCATTTGACTTCTCCCTCTGATGGGACCCTTTAAAATAGCACGATTGATTGGATTCCGAGAATTATCTACCTCACTCTGCAAATGAAATGTAAATGGCAATTTATGTTCCCCTGTTGAAGTAAAGAAAAAACATATATAGTTTCATATTACACAAAGTCTTGAAGAATCTGTCTTACGCATAGTTTAATAACTTCATGCTTTCTAAGCTTGTAGAATATATTTAAGAATGTGAAGTTGTTTCGAGCTACAATCATAAAAAGTTCGAAATCTTGAAAATCCTACATTCATATGCATATATATCCACCTGATAATTGTGATATTCTCAAAGGAAAATGTGATAAATCTCAAATTTAAAAAGGATAAAAAAATTATTTTGAACTTTTAACCTCCCACATAGCCCAAACATGGAGATCAAACTGTCTAGGCATAAAAATTGATAAAATTTCCTTTACTGATGACTGATCAATATTAAATTTTCCCCTAGACCAAATATTATGCAGGTATGATGAGTTCCTATTTCATCTCAAGCTTGTGGGGAATTTCCGGTGTAACTGTGTTAATCTTGATTAACAATGGCCACACTTGATTGAGACATGCATCATGTTTGAACTTCCATTGAGGTGGAGCGAGAAGCCAGCCGTCAGCGAGTAGCCACAATGTTATATATGTTCCCAGATCAAGAGGATTGCAAGCTCGTATTCATGAAAATAATAAATCACTCGTATGCATGCACAAACCTGGGTACAATTCATACTCTTGTAGCAACTTATCATAATAGAGAATAAGAACATTGTTCCAGAATTCAATCTGAAACTATCTTCCACTTCAAAGAAGATAACAAAAACATATAGGCGAATGACTAGTCATGTCCTTGTCAACTTCACATATGATCAACATATAAAGACAAATTTCATCAAGATATTGGTATGTCTATAACAATATAACTCATTAACACCATGATTATGCACGATAGCAATAAAATACAGTGCATATTCAATCAAGACAATCACTTGCTGCCTATTAATGTAAACCCAAATGATCGAAATTAATTGCACATAATTCACACATTTGGAATGCCATCAATTACTTTCTGGAACATTTCAAGGACAATCAAACATGTATCAGGTCTTCAATTAACATTCTGGGAGTTATTTCTCGCATCCACTAACATTTTGTCTTAATTATCACTACAGAGTCTAATCAATCCAAGCAGCAATATGTGTTGTTATCTGCTACAAATACAAATATCACTAAGAAAGAACTAAATAAATCAATCGAAGTTACCTCAGAGTCGCTAATATGATACCGAGCCACCGAGAGGGACCGCCTCCGCCGTGAACCGGACTCAGCCGGAGCGACATTTTTACTCCCACTACCAGAGCCATTAGAAACAACATAACTTTTACTGTCACCTCCATCATTTCTTGACACTGACCTCCCCCTTCTCCTAGACGACGCAGTATCACTAGCCCACCGCCCAATCTCCGAGCTACCTCCCCCAGGCCGCGAAACCGATCGGCCCTCCCTCTTCCCCGCCCCTACATCGCTCTCACTCTCGTTCCTTGACGAGAAGAACTCAAGCGCGAGATCATCAAGGCTGATCTCCGTACAGTCCCCCGATCCTCTGACCGTATTCACAAACTTCCCCTTCGGCTCAGAAACCACCTCCGGTCGTGAAAATCGGCTGAGACTCCTGGACCTGCGGTGAGACCGGCTAGTGCTGGTCGAATCTTCAGAGCTAGAGCCGCCAATTGTAGTTCTCTTCGACGTTGATTTGAAAGCTGAAGTCGCCATTTTTACCAAAGGATTACTGAATTATTCAAAATCTTTGACCTCTGCATATATTGAATTAGGGTTTTGGATTGAGGATTTTGAATTTTGAGAAATCTATAAATGGTTTAATTGTAACGGAGAAGGTTTGTCGTTGGTGTCGAAAATTGCGGAAATATTTGAAATTGAAAATGTACCGGATGGCCCCGGGCCCAACAAACCTGTCCCTGACCCAACCCATAATCGGAACAGGATTGGTGACAAAAATGGGGAACATGACTCCGATGATGTTTGGTAGGGATTGAAATTAAATTTTTAGTAAATTGTGATAGAAGTTTTTAAAATATGTGATTGAAAAATTGTGACACCCATGAAAAATATTGTTAATATTAATTATTTGACTTTAACTTAGATTAAAATCAAATTTTAATTCAAAACAGGTTCTCAATCTCGAACCATTTTAACTCTTATGGTGGTTATAAGTTATTTGACTGACTTTATTTTTCATTAAAAAATATCGTCATTGACATTTATTTAATGAAGAATATTCTTCAAAAGTTGATCACGAAATCATTTTGTCGAAGAAAACAATTTTTTTTAGCGAGGGATATATCCATCTACCAATAAAAGATGGACAATATAATATATTCTGAATTAAAAATTAAACAAATCGTATATATTTAATTAATAATTTTCATATGAATAAATACTAGGTAATTCAACCTAAAATTTATTTTCTTTCCATGAAAATTTTATGTTTACAATCAATTACACTCTTAATTTTTATTTAATGGATTATATTAACAATTCGCTTGATTTTCACAACTAATTTCTCAAATTTGTCTACTAGCGTCAAAATGAATTGTTATCATAATTCTGTCAGGTATAAGGGTTTTTATAAGGGTTTTTAAAAAGTGGAAATTCTTATATTTCAATGTTTAATTTCAAAAATCAAATTATAACTATTTTCCTCAAAAATCAGGTTATAATTATTTTTTAATTTAAAACCTAAATAATCTAATAATTATATCCCAAATCCTAATAATCTAATAAATTCATCATTACCCACACTCCTACCATATCCACCATACACGTAGCCTTAATAATTCACCAACTGCAACATGCGACGCCACCATACCCACGGCTCGCAGCCGTGCTGTGCCGCGCAGAAGTTGCGATGAATGCCGCGCAATGCGACACTCATCCTCGCTTCGAAGCAGCGATGCTCCGTGCAGCGTCATGCGCTCATCGCTGTTGTGCACAGCTTCGTTAAAGCAATGGTTCAGGTAGATCATGTGGTGGTGTGAATATAGGAAAAAGTGATGGCTCTGGCTTAGATTGTTGATAATTTGTTGTTCAAAATCAAAAGGGAAGTGTGTGGAATGAAATTGAGAAAAAAAAATTAATTAGGCGCCCCCGCACCCATTGGAAGTCTTTCTCACCCGAGAATAGTAGAGTCCCCGCGCTACCTTGAGACGCCCCTACGCCAGTGACCGTTTGGGTAGTTTTCTACCGTTGACAGTTCAAATTTAGTGACTTTTTGCTTATATTTTGGCACCATTTCATGAGAACTGATTAATGCCTATATATAGGTGGTCATTTTGGAGGCAAATATAACGAGAAAAATAATGTGATTATTATCATTCATTCCATAAAGAAATAAATCAATTCTTTCTTCATCTATATTCAAATTTTCCTTATGTTCTTGAAATTTTGGAGAATCATATAAGTGTTTAAGTGTTGAATTCTCTTCAAAACTTGATCATTCCTATAAACCATTTTTTCGAAAACCCTTTAAGCACTGAAATCGTATTGGAGAGGGGGCAAATATCGTTTGAGGACAACGATTACGTGTTAGAGCCTTTTATCTTCTTCGAAATAATTTGATCCTATGTTTCGAGTTTTTTCTATTAATGTCTGGAAGATTACAATGAAGTGAAGGAGAAATTGCATGTTCGGTACCATAAAGATAAGTTCATCATCTTCTTTTGTTATTTTCATTGTTGAATTTAAGTTTATTTTGGTTTCATTCATCATTTTGTTGTTTTAATCTTGGTTTCTTCTTCATTTCCTCTCGTAGGGAAAGTATTCCCAACATAGATTCATCTAATGGTGGGAGGAAGACTTGCGGTGCGATGGTGATATGTGCGTGTGGTGGTGTATGCGGCGATGCTGCTAGTGTAAGTTCTGGTGCACTGGGTGATACAAGTGGTGGTTCAATACGGTGGTAATGCATGTATGGTTGGAGTTGAAATCGTGGTGGAGATAGTGTGGTGTGGTGGTTGTGGTGGTGAGGTGGTGTCGTTGGTTGAGCGAGAGAGATAAGTGGAAATTTGTGAGTAGTTAATTTGGTAATTTTGACCAATTAATTGTGGTTTGTAATGGATTAATAAGTTGTGGTCAATTAATTTGTGATCGAGAAAGAAGTTGTGATCAATTATTTGATAATTTTTTATCGATAAACAAGTTGTAATCAATTAATTTGTTAATTTGTGATCGAAAAATAACTTGTGACCAATTAATTTGATAACGTGTGATCGTAAAATAAATTGTGATTTAAAAAATTTGTGATTTACGATCAATAAATAATACGCGATCTATTAATTTGATAATTTGTGATCGATAAATGACTTGTGACTTATGCAATTTGTGATTTATGACTGCGATATTAATTTTCTGATTGTTACTTGTAAGTAATTGTGACCATAAATTGTATAATATTGCGACTTTAATATATTTAATTAATAAAATATATTTAATTATCTATTTTAATTAATAAATTTTAATTATGAGCTGATTTTTGAAGTTTTAAAACATGTTTGTTAATTTTGAAATTTTGTCTTCTAACCACCTCAAATATGTATTATTCCCATTAAAAAATTATAAACTGAATTCAACGTTGATTTGCATTAGTGGAGGGTCCATTAGCACGGATAGTCATAGCCCACGCGATGTCTTTACCCATGCTAATTTATGTCGTTAAGAAGTTTCTTACCCTAAGATTTCAAATCAGATTGAGGAATGTGTTATTGAGAATTGACAGGAATCCTTCAAGTCGCAACTGTGCTTCCTCGCTGATGAAGTCGGATCGATTCATACCGAACTAATTCATGTGAAATCTTCCATTTTGACTCTACTAAATAGTACCATTGAAATAATCATAAAAAGGGACAACATAGTCAAGGATGGATATTTTCTCCACCGGTAGACAAGTATATTTACATTCTAAGGTCCATTGTTTTTCACGGATGACTAGTAATTAACGACTTGGAGATAGTGTAAAACATAGTAATTCACAATTTATTATATATTTAATAAACAAAATGTTACTGGTTCCAATGTCAAGAATTTGCATTGCAGGCCTCTTAATAAACAACTAAATGTCATAGAGTTTAAATTTTATTCGACGACCTTAACATGTATGATTCATCGAGTTTGTGTCGGTAATATCTCGTGTTTGAAGTCGAACTCGAAAGAATTATTTAATTGAAGATTTTTTTTTCTTTTACCTATTCAAACTTATAATCTATGTAGTTCAGCACCTAATTGAGCCAGACTTGACTGGTTTGTAACACAAAGGCCCGTACTAGTTGACAAGTGAGCTACTTCAGATGAAATTTGTAGTTCAGTTTGGGAAACAAATTGGACCCGGTAAGGTTTAGCCCAGAATAATAATCAAGTCTAACCGGGCTCAAAATAGGTTAATTCAAGGGAAAAATTCATGTGGAAATTACACAAAACTATACTTTTCAAAATTCACATTCAAAAATCAGATCTCAAGTTTCATTTTTCAAAAATCAGATATTAAGTTTCACTTTCACTTTTCAAAAATCAATTATTTTATTTCTAATTATTAAATATTAATTATACAATTTTCATTCTAAATCTTAATCAATTTCATTTCAAACGGGCAAACATTTTCCTCTTCTTCTATCACCTATCCGTCTTCTCTCATCTCACTCTATTCTCTCCGTTTTCTCACTCTATTCTCTTCTCTCCGTCACCACCGGAGGCGACATAGTAAACGCTGCCGCCGCAACAACCATAGCAGCGAGCAACGACATCATCCCCCGTATTCTCTCTCCTTACTCTCTTCTCTCGATCGCGGCGTAGCAAAATCGCCTCGTCGATCTTCTCCTCTTGCAGCGATACTATGCGATCGTCAAACACGGAGCAGCAACACTGCTGAATGCTTGCGGTGGTGTCGCGGTGGTGTGATGATGCTAGTTGTGGTTGTGGTTGCGGTGTAGTAAGCGGAGCTGGGGTGCAGCGGGGATGGTTTTGGGGTTTTGGGTTTCTTCCTCCATCTGCTTTGTCGGAGCTTGGGGGTGCTCGCCAGTGAAGTGGGGGTACAACGGCTACGGTTTTGGGGTTTTGGGGTTGGTTTTTTCCTTCGATCTGCTTCGACGGAGCTTTGGGGGTGCTCGCTAGTGTTTTTGTGGTTTTGAGTGGTAGCGGTGCTGGCCTTTTTGTGAGGTGGTAGCAGTGCCGACGTGGTGTTGAAGTTGTTTGCTGTGGTGAGTGTGTTGGTGGTGTTGGTGGACTCTGTTATGCTAGAACAGTTTGCATCCATGTATGTTGTTGGGTTGTGTTGGTGGTGGTCGCGTCATTAGGTTGTGTTTGGTGGTGTGGTGGTGGAGACGAAGGAGGTGGAAGTTTAAGCGGTGGACAGGACATGGGGGTGACTTTGGAGCTGGTGGGGGTAGTAGAGTAGGTGGAGGTTTAAGAGGTGGAACATGGGGTGGTCATGGAGGTGGAACAGGTGGAGGGATTGGAATCATTATCGGAATATGGATAGGAGTTGGCACTGGTGGTAAAGGCGGACAGTGAAGATCATCTTGCCCATAAACGCCACTTGGCTACTGGTTGTTTTAAGACAGAATTATGAAGAAAGTCATGTGCAATACATTGAAAGTCGTGTGATGAAAACTTGTATCTTTTTTATTTTGGATGGAGTGATGAGGTGATGATCATACGTTTTGGTGATGGTCACAGATTATTTGGTCGTTTGTGACCATTAAATTGGTTTATCTGTGACCGATAAATAATATTTGACGAATGAAAAATACAAATTGTGACCAAGAAATAATGTGTGACCTAAAAAATTGTTAATTTGTGATCGATAATTTGTGACTTATAATATTTGTGATTTGTGACCGATGAATAAGTTGTGACGTATAAATTTTTTTATTTGTAACCGATACAAATTGTGACTTATAAAATTTCTAAATTGTGACCGTAAAAGAATTTGTGACGTATAAATTTTTTTATTTGTGACCATAAACTAAATTTTGACTTATAAGATTTTTGATTTGTGACCGATAAACAAATTGTGACATATAAATTTTTTGAATTGAGAACGTAAAATAATTTGTGACGTTTCAATTTTTTATTTGTGATCGATGAACAAATTGTGACTTATAAAATTTTTGAATTGTGATCGTAAAATAATTTGTGACATGTAAAATTTGTGATTTGTTACTTGTTATATAGAAATTTTGACCAAATTATATGGAATTGTGACCTTAATATATTTAATTAATAAAATATACGTTTAATTAACTAATTTAAAAATTAAATTTAAAAAATCTAAGATTTGAAATTTTAAACCTTAAAAAAAATTTGAAATTTGAAATTTTAAACCTTATCTCTTAAATTTGAAATTGATGAAACTTAAACTCTTAGAAATGAAATTTCCCCAAAATACATTTCTCATATTTTTACGATATACTATTTCAAAAATAAGAAAACAAATTTCTAATTTCTAAAATCAGATATTTGACATATATAATATAATATAATATAATTAACACACTCCACCTCCACCACCCCTACCGCTCCGGCAATTGTTTTGACCACTACTCTGATTCCGCCGGACTTCCGGTGACTTTCCGCCGAACTTTTCGGGGACTTTTTAGTTGACTTTTTCGATTCCGACAATTATTCCGATAACTATTTCGGACCGTTCTGTCGCCTCTTTACTCCGGCGACTACTCCGATTCCGACAGTCGTTACTAGTGATCTGTTAATATTGATTCGTGACCTATAAATTTGAACCGTGATTTTACAAAATGACATGTGACCTGTTAATATTGATATATGACCCGTTTATATTGATTTGTTACCTATAAAAAATGATTGTGACTTATGAACTCAAACCTGTGACCGTGAACTCAGACCCGTGACCAGTGATCTGTGACTCACAATTTATTTAGTCTCATATTTTTTTCGGTCACAAATAATAATTTTTTACGTTACAAATTAATTTACGGTCTCAGCTCAAGAATTTTATAGGTCACAATTTATTTATCGGTCACAGATCAAAAATTTTGCAAATCACAAATTATTTCGAGGTCACAAATCAGAAATTTTGTAGGTCACAAATTTATTCGAGGTCACAAATCAAAAATTTTATAGATCATAATTTATTTTTCAGTCACAACTTCAATCAATTGTGAGTCACAGTTCGAATTTTAAGATCACAAATTATCAAATTTTAAAGGTCAAAGTTAAATAATTGGTCACAAGTGACCAAATAGTTGGTCACAGGTCAACTGATGGGTCACATACGACCATTACCTCAACTTGTGACCATCATAACCCGCTCACTGCCGCTACCATAACAACATCACCACCATCATGACAATCAACTCTATCAAATCTCCATGTACCAACAACCTCTTCCACCACCGCCAGAAACCACCACGAACACCACAAATCAAATACCAAAAATCAGATCCAAACAACCGTACCACCATAGCCACAGCCGCACGAACACATACCCATACCAAACCACAACAAGAGATACCAGACCGCCACATCAACACCCCGTTCTCACAGATCCACCACCATCACACAACAACATACCACTATGGCACCATCACATATTTCTTCCCACCGCGACACCACCGCCACAGAAAAACCCCGCGACACCACCTCCACCGCACACAGCAGCACACCACTCACCTTACCACCACCGCATCTACATCACCACAAAGCACATCACCGCCGCACCCACCACCGAACCGCACACCTCCATCACCGAATCGTCATCACCACACCACTCAAAAAATAAAAAAAAAGGGGAAGAAAAATGCACTGCGAGCGAAGCAGATCGCGAGCGGCTCCGCAAAGTTCAAATCGCAGTAGACGACTTACATCAGTGGATCGCTGGGCTTATATTCCGCTAGCCTTGCCGCCGCTGAATGACTGCTGTCTGATCAGGGGGTGGGTGCAACGAAGAGAGAAAGAGGGAGATGGAGAGGAGGTATGCTTGGTGGGGAGAGAAAGAGGAAGAAGACAGTTCGGGGAAAATTACTTAGGGTTTGGTTTGAAAATTGTATATTTAATATTTAATTAAGTATGAAATATCTGATTTTTGAAAGATGAAATTTGTGATCTGATTTTTGAAAATAAATCTTGAAAAGAAGGATTTTGTGCAATTTCCTCTTAATTCAAATTTGGTCTCGCTTCAAGTCAAGTAAGTCAAGTCAAGTCCGAATTTCACTAGTACTTGTTAGTTATTCACAATATACAAACTACTAAGAGGTGATTTCAAAACCTGAAGAAAACTAATTATTCAATTAGGACAAGTCGATTTCTGTAAGCCTCGTTTAGCCCCCATTATTTGTCATTATTTGAGATTATGATTTTTGGAATAATATTTTTTGAAAAATTTGTGGTTAAAAAAGAAAAAAAAAATTTGTTTTGAGTTTACGTGTAATATTATTTTATTGGAGAATGTATGATTGATAAGAAGATAGAGAAAAATGAATTATAATTATAATAGGAGCCAAATGGAGACTAAGATGAGCCAATTGAGCAGTCAAGCTGATAATTTTTTCTGGAGGAAAGTCAATAGAACAAGGACACACAAAGGGTTTGGCTTAATTATACTCAATGGTGACTAAAGTATATCACATGCATATATAAATGTGCGACATTTATGCAATAGATGTACATGGAATGCATGCTGTTGAGGTCAAGGTTGATCGATGGGTGAATAACGTAGAGTGATTGAACTAATTTTTTTTTAAATGTAACTGACTATGGGGTTGAAGTTTACACGTTCTTGTCCGTTTGTCCTAGACTTCAATTTTGACCCACGTCATAGTAATTAATAGTTAACACCATGACTATTTTATCTTTCAAATTAAAATAACTTGGGATGAACTAATATAAATCCGTAAAATATACATCAAAATGTAAACGAAACAATTGGTATGCGATGAGACTATTAACAAAATAAACAAATTCAAGAAGATATCAATAACGGATTTTTCTACCAAACAAATATATTGATGATACTATTTAGCTATAGATTTCGGACCATTATAAATGTGATGCAACGGGATAGAGAGAATCAAGAAATACAAGACGACATAGTTGAAAACTCATTGATTCCAGTAGAATATCTATAATTCATCGATAAATACTCATGAGTCAACTGAATGTTGAAAACTGATTAAAACCATGATCTCTCTAATTTTAGCTCATGTTTGGTACACATTAAAATTTTCATTACTTTCATTATTCTACTCATTTTCAATCACACATTCTTTAAAAAATAATATTTTCCATCACATCAATAATTTTTCCTTCTTTTTCAACCACACATTCTCCATCAATCTACTATTCCATAATACATTTTTCTAAAATAATGTGGCCCAAACACACTCTTAACCTAATATCGAGAATTGACTTGATTAACAATCTATTGATTCACATGGTTTTGTTAAGCAAATAGTATCCTTGGTTTATACGTTGACAAAAATCCAGGTTAATACTTGGTTGTACGTAAGTGCCATAAGAGTACTTATATGCTTTAATTTGAATTTCAAACCTAAGCAATAAATAAATAAAATAAATTGGTTTATGTTGCACCAATATAGACACTGGCGTTCGATAAACGACTTTTAAAAAAGTACTGATACAACATGTTGTTAACAAATTGATTAATTTTTTTAAAATTCTTAATTTATATGGTATAACTTTAGTTTATGTTATGACATTGTTTAATCCCTTTTTTTTTTCAAAATACATTTTATCTCTCTTCTTTTTAACCACACGTTTTTCAATAAAATAATATCATACACAACTCAAAAACTTTTTTTTTCATTTTTAATCATACATTCTTCGTCAATCAACTATTTGAAAATGCATTCTATTGAAAAAAAAAAAAAGGACTCAAACTTCCCTTATATATTTTTCTTATTAAAAACTCTTAAAGAAGAGTAATATTTGCTATTGTATTATAATAGTTTTGAGATAAAACTATTAATGTCAAAGAAAGTAAAATGAATATGGTAGAATATTTGAGAAGTATCGATATCCTACACAACAAGACAATTATTCAACACTGTTCTAATTGAAATGTCCATACAAAACAGAATTTGTTCCAAGAAAGTTTTTTTTATCCTTGTTTTCCAAATGACAAACAAACTATTTTCTAAAGCCCCTTTGAATGCTTTGAATAATGGGCTCGTATACAACTCCATTCCTTATCTATTTCAATTGAGCAAACATTTGCAATAAATATTGGCGTCCCCATGTTTCCAGCTCTATGATCACTACATAAATAACTTGATTGACATGTTCGACCCAACAATATTGAATAGAAATAAGAAAGGAAAATTTTAAAATTAAGTTCATTTTATGCATGCCTTAAAATAATTTTTAATTATTTTTAACGTGTCCATCTAAAAAAAAAAAAATTCCCAATGCTTGTGTAAAACTCCACTACTTGGATTAATGCTTCAAATTACACAATCTTCTTTATAGGTTTAAAAGTGAGATGAAATACTAACCAATTTCATCGACAGCTATTCATGAAATCAGCGGCTATATAAACCACTTTTCTTTTCGTTTTGCTGTTGTAATTAAATAGATTTTAGAATGATTTTGATGTGTGAATTGAAATAAGTTTCAAAAGGGTGCGATAAACTACTACAATTGTTCAAAGTGCAATAGGTGCATATTGATAAGTTACAATTTTTAAATAGACGCTTATTGAACCCATCAATAGGTGAGCTTATTCTAAATGGATGCTTTATAATCTATAAATTGAACAATTTCATATCATTTTCTTCGTCCCAAATCAATTCAAATTTAATTGGTTCCTATTTTCTCTCTCTCAAAATTCTCTAAATTTATTTCCAAGCCATCAATATTTCGATTTATCCAAGTTTTTGGAGTTCAAACTCACGCGCTTAAAAGAGTTCGATCAAATCTTGATTCGCCTAACAAGGCTGATTTTGTGTTATACTAACTCTAGAAGAAGAGATATATGTTACGAGATAGACATTCTGTTGGCACCAACCAATGCAAAGAGCTCGTGCTACTTAGTATACCTCGCTTCATTTTGATCCAGACTTCCACATTCAACTTATTCAAGTTTCATCTTTAAATTGTACTAGTCGACTTTCCAACAACAATTTTTTCTACAAAATAAAATATGGGTTGTACTAAACATTTAAAGTAAAAATAATAAGACCTTTATTTGCATGGCACTGCACTTACATATGTGAAAGTTACGAATTCACATAGAGGGGAGTGAATAAGTCAATAATGCGGAATTAAAATTATCAATTAAAAGCAACAATTCATTTTTTAATTATTCTAAATATTTAGTCAATCAAATTAAGTTATCATATATTAAATTGCCTCAATAATAAATAAAACTAATAAATAATATAAAATTTGTTGATGGGGAAAACACTTAATTGGGTAAGATCTCTTGGACCAAGTCAGTAATTTTTTTCACTATAGACAATAAGAACTTATAGTATTATCCAGCCTAGAAAATTTACTAGACTCGCTGATATAATTTCTACAATTTCCGAGATCCGCTGAAATGTACTTCACTCACACATGCTCTCGATCTTTTGGAATTATCTATCTCCCGTGGATTACCAAGAACACTTTGTTCTTGTACTCTTCCTGTGTTTCTGGTCCAACCTCACTCAATCTTCAGCAACTTTTCAGAATTTACCTTCCTGATTATATTTAAGAAGTTGGTATTTTGGATTATTTGAATTTGATGTTTTTTTAAAGTTGTGGTTGATTGATCTCAAGAATCAAATGTTTAATCTCAATGTTTGGATATATTCGAATGATGTTATGAAGATGTATTATAATGATCAACCATACACAAAAACGTAATGAACATTAGGTATTTATAATATAAAGTATTTTGGTAGAATATGATAGATAGAACTCTTGAAAATTGTGAATTATGATTTCTTAAAAAACACCGTCGCTCAAGAGCCAAGCTAACTATAAACGAGCGACACAAGCGGGGGACAATATTTTTATTTTGGACCCTTGAGTATCAGCTTGGATACAGGTTAGTGTTAATTCGACGACTCTTTTTTCATCTTCCATATTCAAATCCAAAGACTCTTAATTTATCTATACAACACCACAAAAGACTCGTTGACATTTACAACCATTTTATAATAATTATTTTGTCTAAAAAATTACTATTACAACTAAAAACTTAATAATTACTACATTGGCATTCTGTTACAAAACTATACAATATAAGTCAATGAAATAAAAATAAAACTAATTTACCCAAACTCAAACTAAATGTATGTCTCTTGCATTCCTTGTTAAACTTATTTCCTGAAATGAACAACTCAAATAATAAGTGTAAAAAAAGTGAAACAAGAAATATAGCAATTGAAACACACTATCATAAATATGCTAGCTAGAATGAAAAGTAATACTAATATTAATCAAAAGACAAATTAAAACATTAATATCACAAAACAAAACTAAAAAAGTTAAGCATTCAAAATGATCATCTCTCCCAATATTATTATGAACTAATATCATCTCTCCCTTGCTGCAAACTCTCCCTAAATGTAGGTAAATTAGACTAAAATGCACATCTCTATGCCTTTTTGTTACAAATGACGAAGGAAATTAGATCAACAATATACAATGACTCAAATATGCAGTTGATAGCATACACAAGCGTTAAAAATGATCAACAAACTTTTCCACATACTAAATTCATGTCTAAATAGAGTAAATAGTATAAGTGACTCATGTGTGTAAATTGTCACTAATTTCTTGTGAGCAAGATACCAAACATTAAATTCGTAAGAAATGACATACTAAATATCACTGTTAAATAAGTTTATTTCCCTAATAATGAAGATCAAACCAATAATGCATATTAGGACCTATAAATGAAGCTCGTTTTTTATGTAAATTACTTTTTTCTCCCATTACTTTAAGCATATATACATTTTCATACAATTTCTAGTTTTCTTTTAAATTCATCATTTTTCTTTTCAATTTTTGTTTACATCTTATGTACATACTCTTCTTCATTAAGCGATTAAGATGATCTATGTAACAAGTTTTGGGCCAATTACTTCAAATTAGTTGACCATATAGTATCAGTTTATAAGAAACCATTTGAACTTAATTGCTCAAGTCAAGTAGACTTCGAAGAAAATGTATAAGATAAAACACTTTTATTTTTATTTTAAAGGGATATACTAGATTGGTCTAACAAATTAAGTTCAATCTATGTTTAAGGTCACCTCATCAACAGATAACATCCATCCCAAATCTCACACATGCGATCAAGACTCACTCACAAGATCACATTATATGTAGTGTAAATGGTACACGAAGAAATCTATACCGAGTGTTCCAAAAAAATCTAAACAAAGTAATGGAAAATATGCTACATTATATCGATTAAACTTATACTTGATTACAACACACATGTAAATCATATATCATGCTGCAGTGAAAAAAATTCCCTTTTTCCAATTTTTTTTTTTCTTAAAATAAACTACCTAAAGAGCAAAACAAAAATGAGATGCATGCAATAATGAATGAATCACAACTAATAAGCATAAGCATGCATCAAAAACACTTGAATCGCCTAATAATTTAAGTATGCAAATGCTCTTATCTTTAAGAGTACCATGATCAATTTAAAAAATTTCAGATCACTCTTTTTAACCTAGACTTGTCTAGTGGAAGACTAATTCCGAGTCAATTGTATCATTAACTTGGTTAAATGACTCACTTGATTAGTGAGTAAGTCAATCCGGCCATCAAAATCCTGATTTCTAACTCTAGTGAAATTTTGATTTCTACTCTAGTGAAATTTTGATTTCTATTTCTATTCAAGAATTTATGACACCCAGGCCTTATATATCTTAACTCACACAATTGAAACAAGTAGGGATGAACCTATGACCAAATCTACGTGGTTTCTGAAATTGATTTCTGTTTGGAAACATCCTAAGTTGTCTAATGTGATTATCTTTCCTCTGAGTCTTATTAGTAGCAGAGACGAATGTGGTTTTGGAAGTTCTAGCATCATGAGTATTAGAATTATCATAGCCTAGACCACTCCTATTACCGGAAGACTTATTCATCCATAAAAGATTATCAAGCTTCTCCGAACCACTAGAGAAAGGAAGATGTTGAAACTTGGAATATTCAAGTTCGCTCAGAAAGTTCTTAGCTTGAATTTCTAATTTACCATTCTCAATGATTAGCTCACTAACTCTCCTAGTGGAATTCTCAAGTTCATCTGTAAGGTTCTTAATCTTAGACATAGAGATTAATTCACAGTATCTAATTTATTGAGGTACAAGGTAGACTCCTGAAGATCAACTACAAGTTTCTCTCTAACTAACTTAAGTTCAATAACCTTTTTAAGCACAACTTTATTCACATTCTTAATATTGAGATTCTCTTCAAATAATTGTTGATAAGCCTTACAAATCCTTTCCTCATCTTCAGAATCTTCCTCAGAGTGCTCATCACTATCTACTTCCTCAACATTTTTAGTGTCCTTATTAGATTCACTTTTAATCTTAGTAGTGAAGGCCACAAACTTCCCACTGGAGTCATGAGTGGACTTCTTACTTTGATTATCCGAACTAGATTAGTCATTGGTAAAACTTGCATGCATAACTTTACCTTGATTTCTCTTACCATTATGACACTCATTTCTATAATGGCTAAAATCTTGACATCTCAAAGTGTTAGATTTCTTTATTGACTCACTTGGGTCTCCTCTATGTCTTTCTTTAGTTTTCTTCTTATTTCTAAACATTTTTTGAAAATTCTTAACAAAGTAGGCTATTTCCTTATTATTAAGTGATTCTAAATCAAAAGAATCATGATATTCATCCCTAACAGTGTTCAAGGTGAAAGACTTACGTTTCTTAGGTTTAACTAATGTTAGTTCATAATTTGGGAGAAATCCAACAAATTCTCTAACCTTAATAGCATCTATGTCCCTACTCTTCTATATAGCTGTGGTTTTAGGCCTAAATATTTGAGGTAAGGATTTAAAGATTTTTTGACAATTTTGGGCTCAGGAATTCTTTCATCTAGGTTGAAACTAGAATTAACAATGTTATTCAAGCTCACATAGAAGTAATTTAATGTCTCATCATCTTTCATCATAATCTCTTCAAACCTAATGCTCAACATCTGTAACTTTGAATTCTTAACGACCCGAGTTCTCTCATGTGTGATTTGTAAAATATCTCAAACCTCTTTAGCAACCTCACTCAAACACACATCTAAGGGTTTGTTTGATTGCAAGAATGGAATTGGGTGAAAAGAAAATGGATTCTAGGGAAATGAATTGCCTAAAACTTATTTTACTGGAAATTGTCAATTAATTGTGTTTGATTTGTATAATTTTCCACCTGAAAAATATTAAAATTTTGGATCTTTTGGTATTCATTTGACTTTATTTTTCATGAAAATTGTTCATTAAAGAGATATAATTTGTTTCCATACCAACAAAAAAAAAGTTGCCTAAAAAGGTTTTTCCCACCAAATCCATGGGAATAACTATTTCTCAAAAACCAAGAAAATGTGGAAAACCAATTCTATGGAAAATTTAGTCAATCAAACATGCAAAAATGTGGAAATGAAATTTAATTTTTGTCTTCAGTAGAAAAGAAAGTCAAATCAAACAGGACCTAAATTCTTCTCGTGACACAGCCATAAATAAAGCATTAAAGCCTTACTATTCCAATTATATTCATCTAAATTAGCCTTCGACCAATTTGCCATAGAAGTGTGAGTTACAAAATCATTAACAGTACTAGAAGGGGCAGTCCAACCATTCACTATGCTCAACCGATATGCTCATTTATTGATTTCAAAAAGTCTCTCATTCTAACTTTTCAATAGGCGCAATTATTACTATCAAAATATGATGGAACATACAATAAACTACTCATCTAGAAAACTGGGGTTATGAATCGAATTTGGGCTCTGATACCACTTGAGAGTTACGAGTTCGACCCTAAAATCACCTAGAGAGAGTGAATGGGTGAATAACAAGGAATTAAAACTACTAATTAAAAATAATAATTCACTTTTTAATTGTTCTAAATGTTCAGTCAATTAAGTCAAGTTATCCTAAGGCCTATGTTGAATTGCAACAATAATAAATAAAGTAGTAAATAACAAAATTTTAATTGACGGATAATACCCTTAACTGGGAAAAAACTCTAGGATCAAGCCAGTAACTTCCACTATAGACAATAAGAACTTATAGTCTACAAAATCCACTAGACTCGCCTATTTAATTCATATAATCTCTAAGACCCACTGGAACGTCCTTTACTCACACCTGCTCTTGATTTTCTGGAATTGTCTATCCCAGTGGATTACCAAGAATACTTTGTTCTTGTACTCTTCTTGTGCTTCTAGTCCAACCTCCTTCAATCTTCAACAACCTCTGAAAGTTATTGAGAAAATACTTTCATGATTATATTTAGGAAGTGAGTGTTTTGGATTATTTGAATTTGATATTTTTCTCAACTTGTGGTTGATTGATCTCAAAAATCAAATGTTTAATCTCAATGTTTGGATATGTTCTTAGATCTTGAAATGATGTTATGAGGATGTATTATAATGATCAATCCTATACAAAAACGTAATGGACATTTGGTATTTATAATATGAGATATTTGGATAGTATATGATAAATAGAACTCCTAAAAATCACGAACTAGGATTTTTCGAAGAATACCGTCGCTCGAGAGCCAGACTAGCTGCACGTGAGTGACAGGCGGGCGACAATATTTTTGTTTTGGATGCTCGAGCATCAGTTTGGCGGCAGAATAACGTAAATCTGACGACTCTTTCTCCATATTCCATACTCGAACTCAAAGATTTCTAGTTCATCTATACAACACTCAAAAGACTCATTGATTTTTACAACTCTTTTATAATAATTTTTTTGTTTAAATAATAGTCAATATAACTAAAAATCTAACAACA
>CAIGRB010157446.1:2141-34974 GCA_903798255.1 Fraxinus quadrangulata
TTTGATATTGTGCTTTATTTATACTTGAATTAAGTTATTAAACTTTGATATTTAATTCTAGTATCATACTTTGAAATTATATCTTGTGTATTGTACAACTTTGAGACAAATAGTCGAAAAAGTTTTAAAAACCAATTCACCCCTCTCTTGATTAGCTATTCTTGGGCTTTCAAGAAGAAGTCTAAAGGGGCTTTGAAAAAGTATCCAAGAAAGCTAAAACAAACAAGAAGAGTCCAAGAAAGCTAAGACGACGCTTCTTGTTTGTCTTAGCTTTCTTGGATGCTTTTCCAAAGTCTTTTTTTTAGACTTCCTCTTAGTGACCTTAGAGGAATAAAATGGCCAAAACTCTCCAACTATCTGCTTTGATATTGGTCAAAAGTCTTGAGCATAATGATATTTTTGTTATTAAGTTTAATATGTCTACTTCATTAGTTTCTTGGATAATAGATACAAGATATGAATCACATATTTCTATAAATATGCAAAAACTAAAGAAAAGTAGACGACTGCAGAAGAAAGAAGTTGACAAGTGCGTAGAAAATGGAGTTAGGGTTGTTGCGTTACTTGTAGGAATATACTTCTTCCTATTGTCTTTAGCTTAGTATTAGAATTGGAGAAATGTTATTTTATTCCTACCATTACCAAGAACATTATTATAATTTCATGTTTGGATATAAATTGTTTTTCAGTTAATATTAAGGACAATTATTGTTCTCGTTATCTTGATAAGATATTTTATGATTATGATAAATTACAAAATGACATTTATATTCTAGATATCGATTCTTCTATTATAAGTATAGAAATAAAAGACATAAAAATGATAACATATATAATACATATTTCTAGCACTACAGACTAGGTTATGTAAATGAAAAAATCATCTCCAAATTACATAGAGATGGATATTTGGGATCAACTAATTTTGAATCATTTTTCAAATACGAATCATGTCTGATAAGTAAGATGACTAAATCTCCTTTGACTGAAAAGGATAAAGATCTGCGCAATTATTGGGTCCAATACACACTTATGTATGTGGACCTATGTCCATTACCACTAGAGGAAGTTTCTCTTATTTCGTCATGTTTATTGATGACCATTCTAGATATAATTATGTATATTTGATGAAATTTAAGCACGAAACTCTTGAAAAAGGAACTCAAGTTAGAAGTACATAAATAATTAGGTAAAGATATTCTTATACTAAGATGTGATCAAGGTAATATCTTAAATGGGAGTTTTTAGATTATCTAAAGTAGAATGATATTTTCTCACGGTGGACTCCGTGACATACACCACAACATAATGGCATGTTTGAAAGGAAAATCATACACTCTTGGATATGATGAGATCAATATAAGCCATGCAAACCTTCCAAAATCATTTTAAGTTCATGTCTTGAATGCCGCATATTATACACTAAATAGTGTCCTACCTAAATCGGTTGGCAAAAATCCATACGAGTTATAGAAAGGCAGGAGCCCCAACTTATCTCATATAAAAGTTTGAGACTGTGACGCTAAAGTGAATCAGAAAAGTTAGAGTCTAAGTCCGATAAATGCATATTTAGGGTATATCAAAGAGAGACAGCTGGATATCAATTTTATAATTCTATTGAAGAGAAAGTATCCGTCTCAAGACATGCCGTCTTTTGAGAGAAAGAATTCATTCTAGAAGAGGGTATTGATAACAAATTCAAATTTGAAGAGTATCAAGAGTCCAAAGATATAATGATCAAGTAGATGAACATGAGTCGATCCCACACAAGTTGTGGGACAAAATCTTGATCAGGAAGTAACGAATCCTAAGAACACTCAAACTCTGCGAAGTCTAGTAGAATCATTCGACCTTCTAGAAGGTATGCATTCATGGTTATTAATCAGGCATTACTAAACGAGGATGATAAACATACTAACTATGCTAAAAAAAGGCAAGTATTGACTCAAAGATATGGCGGAAGCCATGGAATTCGAGATGAACTCCATATATGTAAATAAGGTATGGACCTTGGTCAACTCGCCTGAAGGGATAAAAATCATAGGTTGTAAATGAGTTTATAAGAAAAAGTCGAAATGGATGAAAACATCCATACATATAAAACAAAACTAGTAGTAAAAGGTTATGAACAAAGACAAGAGCCGACTTTGATAAAACATTTTCTCTTATAGCCACACTTTATTCCCATTCAGATTTTGCTCGTAATAGCTATATATCATAACTGTAAGAGATGAGAAATTCATGTCAAAACTGCATTCCTTATCGAAAACTTGTAAGAGGAAGTGTACATAATACGATTTGAGGGTTTTAAATCCAAAGATGCTAACAAGGTATGCAACCTTAATCTATAGAGAAAGATCTAGAATATTATTTGATTTATCCCAATCTATAAAGATAAAATCTTAATAAGCTTTTATATAGAGAAAAATGAACCGAGTTCATGGATTTACTAATGCTAATTTCATTCAGATTAGGGTGATAGCAAGTCTCAATCAGGATATGTATTTACTGTTAATAATTGAGCGGTTAGTTGTAAATGTTCTAAATAAAAACAACAATTGATTCAATAATAGAAGCTTAATACATTGCTGTTTTAGAAATATCAAAAGTTGTGGTTTGGATTAAAAATTTCATTAATGAATTGAAGTAGTTTCTAATATTGTTGATCCCATAATTCTGTGTTGTGATACTAAGACCTTGTTAACGATCCAAACACGTGTTAAAGCGGTATCATCTCATCAGATACATAATACAAAGAAATGGCGTAAAGATAGAATGAATCCTCACAAGTGATAATCTTGCAGATCCACCGACAAATAGTTGCTACAACATAAATATGATCATCATATTGACTCTTATGATATTAGATACATAAGTGATTGTATCTAGTAGAAGTGGGAGTTTGAAAATGTTGTGTCTTAGCTCCAATCGATTTTGGACAAGAACTCTTTTAATATGATTAATGCATTTTAATAATGATATATCTATTATTCAATTGAATTATTATTATAATGGATTAAATTACTAGAGTGTAGATTCAAGTCTCGATAATTTTTTAATTACAAAAAATTTTGATCGTGAGATACAAATTACATGACTAAATATTAAATTATTCGTGGTCATAAGTAATAATGATATGCGGATATCGTTATTACAGATAGATTAGTGATTACACCCGAAGAATAATTCGGTTGTCACAATATGGATTGGGGGCATTGATTCCATAGGGAGATGGTAGAAACTCCAAACGAGATTAGAAATTTAAGAAAAAAATATGAACGACAATGTAAGATGAATGCTTTCTAGAAAGAAATAAATTGAAAACTCAAAATGTAATAGTGGAAAGATATAACCAGCATTAATAGTAGCGATGCTTCTGGAATTCCTCACTTGAACTCGTTAATTCCAATCATATTTGATTAATTAGATATTCAATCAGAGATCATAGAACCAGCCTCGTGCCTTCTTTTTTCCCCCAAATGTCATGGACTACTCCTTCATATTGCGGGCCATATTTCGTTCAGTCAATTGTAGCTCGTCGAGGTAGCTTCAAATTGCTTGATTCGCCTCAATAGGATGTCTGACGAGGAAGATATCACAATAATGCTGACAACTATTCACAGAAGCTTCCAAATCAGAAATTTTTCATACCTATCTATCAACTCCTTTACTCGACACTTGAATGCTCTACGTTTTCCTTTGTTTCTCAGAGTTGGATCAGGCCTACTTGAGTTGAAGACTATCTAATGGGCTTTGGATGTTGGGAATTCTTCATTGATTGTTCTTTTCTTCCTTATTTGTTGCTAGACTTAAAACCAATCAATCTTAATTTTATTCCTGTAATAAAATCTTTGGAAACTAATTAAAATTTGAGCACTATGGAATTAAAGTTCAAGCTGAAAAATCATAATCAAAACTCCCAACTAATGCATATAATCCACCAATTAAACCCGTAGGACTAGTGCTCTGACTATACTTTTCTGCATTCATCTTATTTTGATTAGATTGAAATAATATTATAAGTCATCCGACATTGTGATCGCATACCTAATGGGTCATACATTTAAGAGAGACCTAGAAGAATGATATTAAGAGTTAATTAATTGACAAGTTAAGACATTCGTAGAATTAATTAATTGCATTATTTATGAATGGGGGATGAAGTTTAATTAATTGGATTTATTAACTAATGGACTGATTTATGTTTAGTGGATGGGTTAAACCCACCTAAATATCTATAAATAAACACATTAATTACACTATATGTCAATTTTTGAGTTTGCATTTACCAAAATGTCACCATTTGAAAGTCATTACAAAATTGTCATTTTTGGACATTTTTGCCCCTCTAAAGAATTTAAATGCTTTACACCTTTTTTTGAGTTGACAATATAAAAAATTGTACAAAAAGTAAAAAAGTTGTACCAAAGTATGACAAGCAATCACATCACAATTATACTTGAAAGTTTTGGCCAAAATTGAAAAACCCAAACGAGTCATTGCACTTCCCTGCAACACAATTAAGAACAGAAACCTCCTACCTTCCATTACCAAATATTGAAGAAAAACCCACTACCCCATGATTCAAAACTTCATCCGAGTCTTCATGTCAGCGATTCAACGTTTGGAAGGTAAAAGTTCACGAAAGGAACCTTGCGACGAGAATCACCTAACTGTCGGTCCAAAACCCAGTCACCCAACGGTTTCAAAACCCATCCCTGACTCCCTCCTGTCGGCGATTCAACAAAGTACAAAGGGAAAATTGCAATAGAAAAAACCCAGATGTCGGTATCGCTAGCAGTGCTGCCTGCTCCCGACGATTGGAAAGGAAAAACTGCAAACGGTAAAAACGATAACAATTCAGCTGACTCTCGCCTCTCGTCATTGTTACTTGCTTGCAGTCATCCACAGTTGTCCCCCAGTGGTAGTTGAAGCCCTAAACGGAGTGATATGAACAATTTTGATGTAGTGATTTTTCTTCCCGTCGGTGACTCCGTCCATTATATAACGGCTTTTATTGCTTTCTTTTCATTTGCTTTTGTTGAAGTGGTTTTGACTCTAGATCAATTTATTTAAAAAAAAAAAAGTTTCATTATAATGCTTGATAATTTTACTCTTGTGGATGAATTGCTAGTAGATTCTTTTGATTTGTTGGTACCTGGAGCCTGGTTCTTCCAGACTGTAGAGAAGTATGTTTTTTATCCAATATGAAATAAGAATATGTTGGTCACTTTTCGTGGTTATTGATAAATAATGTATCCCTTCTACTAGTTGGATGTGTATTTTTATCGAAAAATGATTATTTCACATAAGTCGGTTCGAATAATAACAATAATGGAGAATTGAAGATGATCTAATGAATTGGATGAAATGAAGAAGGGCTATAGGAAAGGAATTTGTATGATAAGAAGATGCATGCTTAAGGTTAAAAGGTCAGTGAAATGTGGATAGGTGAAATGTCGTTCCCGACAGTTAGCCGCAGTCATTCTCGACAGATGGGTGAAATGTGGAGGGTGAACTGTCGATCTCAACAGTTAGACGCAGTAATTCTCGATAGATGGCTGCCTTATGTGAAGCACATATGTTTATTTCTTGTTATACATTGGTAACATGTTGTCCTGTATTTTATGATTTTCGTGTTGCATTGGCTGACTAGTTTTATTTCATTATATGATCAACGTAATTTCGTCAAATGAGATTTTCTTGCATCCATGTCAGTTGACATCGACCACATTCATGACTCATGGTATGGAACAACAAATATTTATGAAGTCTTCATAATCATTCAGACCACATTGAGGTTATTACCTTTTTATCTGATATGAAGCTGCTTATTTTTTTTCTCCTCTGTGGAATGTTAATTGAATTATGGTTGGTTCATAAGCTTGTGAATAGGTAGATGTTAACCACTTAGGGATAGAAAATTAATCCTTGAATCGAATATGAAGGACTTGGCTAGTCCCATGTACTTACAATTGGATTGTGTTAGTGTTCTTATAATGATTGTTTGCACCAGAAATTCCTATGCATTTTTGCATTTTGTTTCAATTTGTTCTGTAATTATATATTGTTGTTATGCTAATTCTGATTTTTAGATTTTATATTCTAACTGGTTTTACTCGTTTTAAGTTAGTCTACTTGGTTGGCTCACACTGGTACTTAAATAGATGGAAAAATGTTGGCTTGTTTGACATAGTTGTTTATGAAGCAGGGTACGAACACAAATGTTTGAATATGCAAGAAGATTTGATTAATGTTTGTTATTGTTGCGTGTTTTTTATCTATCAACTGCTTGCTACTTATGTGTTTATGCAAAGGCAAGCTTTACCTTAGTGTGACATCGTTTCCTTTTGGTATTCATTTTGTGACCTCGTTTCCTTTTGCTATTCATTTAGAGACCACTGTTTCCAACACATAAGTTCCCTAGTAGTTATTCAGACTCAGAAGCCTGAAGATTCAATTACAAACTGAGAATTGCCGTTGCTTCTATGATTAGTGCTTTTCTATTGTAATGGAGCGGTTCACTATTAGTCTAAATGGGAAATGAATATATGTTATTTATTTAAGTTGTTAATTTTCCGACAGTTAACTTTAGTAGAAAAATGTCATCGTCGTGAACTGTCGAGCCCGACAGTTTACCGCAGTAATTCTCGACAGTTGGGATAATCCCAATAGATGAACTGTTGATCCCAACAGTTAGACACAGTAATTCTCGGTAGATGGCTGCCTTATAAAATAATGTGAAGCATATATGTTCCATTTATTGTTCTGTGTTCGTCACGTGTCCCACTACAAATTGTTCATGTTGCATGGAGGTGGAAGGTAACTTTTTCACACTACACTTCTGCCTACCCAAATCGTCCAACAGCTTTTCATGTACATGAGGACACTAACACATTTCATTGCCTTCGAACTAACTATTTGTCTATTGTTGCTATTCGGTAGGTGGTGCTTCCGAAGAACCAGTTAAGGCTACATCGGTCCCTATTCGCAGGCGATGTTCCACGCGATTTTGAATTCCTGCAGCATCGACCCGGTCACCGTACACTAGGGGTAGGAGGCAAACACGAAAGAAGTAGTTGAGATGCCTTTTGAAATGAATTTTCATTTATTTTGTTTCGGTGACTACCAAGTAACTTATGTTTTCTGAATGTTTATGTGACTTCGACTCTCCGGTATTGTGATCGTTTCATTTCATTCCATTCTTCCTGAAATTAACTGTGGAAGGTTGTTTTGTAATGTTGATTCTGGTTAATGGCACATAAATTTTGGGTTTAAGTACATTTAATTTTTATGAATTATTTTAAACATTTCGTCGCATATGGCAAACAGTGCATTATCTGTACATTGATGTAGGTTGGCTCACATTTGTGTTGTAGCGATTACTTTTTGGTCCATTTAGGTAACTATAGATTGTTCGAATTGCGAGGCATAACGGATAGGGCAAATACATCGAGATGAATAACTTATTACTTTATCGTAGATTATGAAAATAATGACATCGAGAAAAAAACTTATTATTTAAAAATAATAAATTTCGCATATACAACTTATCACAGGTGCCAATTGCAATGGTAATTAATTATGGAGTAAATTGTAATTATAAATTTAAGTACACCTCATTTACTGGCAACATCACACCAATTGTCCTGCACATTTAAGTTTGACATTGGACTAGGTGGTTGGCAACTTGAGCATCATAAATGTTTTATCACCCAAACCAGTATAAGTAGCAAGTCCACTTCTCATACAAGTAACACTTTAAAACCCCACATGCAAGGGCAATTGATACACAACAGATTCCTACCTGTGATAATTGGAACCTATGGCTTCCTCCACTATGAGAAACGACACCGAGCTATTGAATAAGCTGACGCCGATGCCCGGCTCGTCTCTGAACTTTCCCATCGTAATTTCGTCGAATGATGAGGATGACGTCCCTAGAAGTAGTTGGAGAGTCTCGACCTCGACGCATTCACGAGTGAAGAATTGCAATCACCTAACACTGTGCTCCAGAATATGTTCGAGAACCGCGCTATGTCCTCCGATGATTCCGACGATGAACACGTGGCACCCATCGCAGGAGTTCTTGAAATAATTATCATATTGTCCGAAGACTCTGATGACGACAGTGGTGCAGATATCAGATCCGTGTACAACGAAGAGTAGACCGATGATCGGATCCCATCGCGTAACTACATAAGTGTTCGATTTAGTATGTATATAACTTTTGCTGTGGGATGAACGTGGAATCAGATGGGGATGGAACCACGAAATTAGTTGTGGTAGGATGTGTTACAAATACTTCTTAAACAACGACCTCGAATTTTGTACGTTTTGTTCATGGAGCCCTAATTCATGTTAATACTACGTTCATCCCTATTTTTATCGCATATTTAGTAATGATCATTAATCAAATCGGAGGGCAACAATGTCCCTTATGCATTGTGTTTACCCCTTCAATTATCGTGCTGTTCGAACTGTCGAGAACTACAGAGAACATCTGCTGGGAACGACAAATGAAGTGTTGGGCTTTGCTGTAAAATATGTATGTCATGTTTTTTTCAGCACGCACAAGTATAATTCGAAATGAGGACACAGATGATCACATGCTGTACGTTAATTGAACAATGAAACTAAAATGTACATATATGATGAGAGGATCCCATTGAAATGGTGCGGTGGCTAGTACAGTAAGAGACATAACAACATAATTGCATATGTTAATTCCTTAGTACATTGATCGGACAAAACAACGTAATTGCATATGGTAGATGGACAGTACATACGCTAGACAAAACCACATTATTATATATGGCAAAGTTAACTGGGTTGCGTTACGATGGTGTTCGTGCATGTGGTTCGATTATAACCAAATGTGCCACAGCGAGTGCAGCGCCGTAGTCATGGCCTGGAAGTGGTGGACTCGTGTCTGGATCTCTTACGGAGTGTGGGCGGCCTACCTGGAGGACGACGTTCCACTGGCGGAAAAATATAAGTGGCTGTAATGTCTTTCAGAATAGCCCAGTTCTCTTCCCACGTTACATGATATATAGCTTCTCTGTAAGCACCCTTCCAGTAGTCCGATGTGTAGTAAAGAGAACATAAATCGTACAATGATGTACCTCTAAGGCAAGCTGTATGCGTTGCATACGATTTAGTTGGAATTCACGACATGTGCATGTGTTGTCAGAAAAGTCTACCATGTCCGTGGCGTTTGATATTCCGACCTGTGTTAAGTTTGCTGTCAAGGCATGAGCTCGAAGTCGAGAACCAGTGTCGAACATTGCCCGTAACTCGCTCTCCATGTTCGATGACAACACGGTACTGTATACGATTGAAGTAGTTCGATGTTCGTAAAACCACTTCTGCATTGTGCTCCGAATGTATTCTACCAAGCTTGCGATCGGTAACGAACGGGCATGTCTCAACATTTCATTAAAGGATTCCGTATTGTTGTTTGTCATAATATTATATCGGTGCCCAACGAATAGTGCTCAGGACCAAAAAGGAAAACCTGCTCGCTCTAAGTACTCGTACGATCTCCTACTTATCCTACGAATATGTCCCATTAGTCGTTCGAACTCTTCTACCCGATAGGTTGTCGCTGCGCGTTTGATTAGGAAAACTGAACTAGCATTATTGTACCTCTGTATTAAGTTCTTTTCCATATGCCACATACAACAACCATGGTGAGAAGATGGAAATAGCTTAGAAATGGCTTTTTCTATACTTGTTTTCCTATCCGACACAAATATAAGTTCATCTGAATCGCCTATAAGATCTCTCAAGTTGGACAGAAACCACAAGCACAATTTATTTGTTTCAGAATCCACGATCCCCCATGCTAAGGGGTAGATCTGTTTGTTCGCATCTTGGGCAGTTGTTAGTAGAAGTGTACCTTTGTGTGGACTTTTCAAATGACTACTGTCTATACAAATTACGGGCCTCAAGAACTGCAAGTAACCACGAATGCTTGCACCAAATGCTAGGAAGAAATAAGTAAACCTATTATGGCCATTGACTTGGATGTGGGTTACAGTTTCGAGGTTATGTTCTTCTAGGACGTGACAGTACGAAGCAAGTTTATGAAAACTATCACCCGGTTCACCATGCAGCTTAAGTAAAGCAGCTACCTTCCCCATACGTGCTTTGCTATAACTAATTTTTACCCTGAACTCATGTTTCATTTCACGTGAAATAGCTGCAGGATCGTACTTGAGGTTTGCAGTGTCTAGTTTCCTAATATGAGTTCGGCAATTACAGAACTAGTGGCATGATGTTGTGTGTTACGACGAATGTCTACGGAACATATGTGCTGATTGTTGAATTTACAGATCATGAAGAGTGTGAACTTCTTCACATTCGAGGCACGTAGCATCCACTTGCAATTAGCGTCAGTGCATTTCACGGTTAACATCTTCATGCTTGACCTACTTATCCGAAATTCGAACTTCTCTTGCAATGCGAGTACACGAATCTTCGAGTACAACTCCTTCTTATTGAAGAATATTTCCCGTTCGGGAATGTCCTATGCATTCATAGGTGTAATCCGTTCAGCAATATTAGCGGTATTGTTACCATTTAACGGGTCATCCAAGTTCTCATCTAAGGATATAAGCCCCATATCAGAAAACGGCGTTTCGGGTGCAATTTCTGTTAAGATATTATGCTGATGACTTATGTCCTCATTATATACGTTTTGATGAACATCCCCTACGATAAACAAACGATCCGACAAATTTGTATCAGTTGCCATGCAAAGACTTGGGGGCTCGGCTTGTAAAACAGTAACGCAGATTGCAGTTTCCTTATGAACCGATATGTACCAATTGAGGTCTTCATCTTTGCGTATTTCAGCCGGAGGTATATTTAAGTTGAGGATTTTGAACTTCAATTCAATTTCACTACGGGGATTAATAATACCGAGTTTTTCCTTCAACCGTAAAGCAAGTCTGGCTACCGTAATATTTGTTGGCACTAAAATGGAAGTAGTTTTGTCCCATCTCCACTTCCATTCGTCGTCCACATTTGCGAAATTTCACCCCGTAAGAGACGATGAATCTCAAATCATCACTCATACCTGAAATGTTGAGATTGTAACTGTAAGAAGTCAGCACAATCAATATATCGATATTGAATACCATCAAATGTGGGAACAACTAATCAAGGTTTTCAACTGTTCTCAAGTGTCGAAATCGACAATTGAATTTTGTATCTCGACAGTTTGTAAACTGTCGAATTCGGCATTTAAACTGTTGGGGCCCAACGAGTTGAAACACTATTCGACCATTTAAGTACGAACTGTCGGGTTGGTTTCAAAACGTTATTTCAAAAAAATTTAGACGGACATTAATGTAGAACATTAATGGTGATAATCAATTCTCATTAAACATGACAATGTATTTAAAAAAAATAAGTCAATGCCTCATTAAATAAGGAATCGATCACACTTAATGAACGATTCTAAATATCTTTATCATAAAAAAAGTTTCAAAAACCAAAGAAATCAATGAGTAATAGTTTCAAAAAATAGAATTTATTATCACCACGTCGTATTTAACATTTACGAAATAATGAGCTGAGAGATGAAAATATAAACAATTTGTAATAGCTAAACTCTCGAAATGGATGATCAATTAATTACTCATGTGTTCTTGATGAAGGAATGAAGAAGATGAAGTTCTTGGAAGAAAAAATGTGTTAATGAATGAGGATTTAGGACTTAGGGTCTGTTTATGTTAGGTTTTGAATTTCTTTTATTTTTATTTGTTTGAAGAAAGTACATTTTAATCAATATAATATACATATATATAATGAACAAAAAATTAAAATTTAATCATCAAATCAAACAACTAATGACATTCAAATCAAGCATTAATTGCTCTTACAAAGGTGACATTAAGGGTAATTTTGACCTTTCACAAAAAAAAAAGTGACATTTTTGAACAAATTTAGTGCACATCCAAATTTTTTGTGAATTTTCAAATTTAGTGACATTTATGAAAATCTCCCATAAACAATCAGAGTCCAAGTTTTTCAGAGTTGTAATAGCAATAGAGATTACAATTCTTACACAAAACTCACAACCCAATCTCATAATCTTGCTAGAACAAGAAAGAGAAACACCAATTACTCATTCTTGTTATCTTGTATGTATTATCACTAGAGACTGTACAATTGGGCAACTGTCATGTGGAAATATCGTGACTCACAAAGCTATGAAAAATCATGATTTATAAAAGTATGGAAAGATCGTGGTAGATCAAGAATTACAAGGAGGAGTAAATATCGTGATTGTTCATAATCAAGACTCTAAAAAAAGTTTGAAGAATTTGCTAAAGGTATAATTTTAATCACAATTTCTATCTAAACACAGATGTTCCTTGAAATGAATTGAAAAATATTTTAAATTTCGCTATATATATAAGTAAATTCCCAACAATATTTACTATTTGGAGTTTGTTAGATGCTTGTTCAAATTTTAAATTATGAGCATAATTTTTAAATTATATCATCAAGACAATATATCTTATCAATGCTAATGAGTTTACACTCCAAATTTCTGATAAACGTTAGTTAGAACGACAACAAATGATTTAACATAATTGATTGTTGAGTGCCTCAAATTAAATTTTAAATCATTACTATTGAAAACAAAGTGATCCCCATTTTTGTAAGAGACAATATTTTATAAGTAGCATAACTTATAGCATTATGCCAACATTCTCCACACTATCGTTGACATATGGTCGAGGATTAATATTTTCCATCTAATGATTTTCTGATTATGCAATATATGTACTATCACTTCACCATATTCCAGTAAAATGGACAATAAAGAACATTAAGAATTCATTTTTAGTTTGAACATTTACAAAATATCTTAAATCATAACATGTGGTATTTTATAATGTGGTTATTCACTTTCATTTTGATTGGACAACTTTCTCAGCATTAGGGAGATTTAAGAAACTAAAAATAGTAAACATAGTACATCCTTATATTATCTAAATCATGGCACAAGACAATCCGACTATCATTTAGATTCTTATTGATAGAAGAGATTAATAATACCTCACTCAATATCATTTAATTCTCCAGCTTGATGTCCTGGAGGAATAAATTGTTAACGTTATATTTGATAAATCAATTGTACAAATGAAGCATGATAACATTCGTTTTGAAGACAAATCTCCAAAAGAAAATGTCCCATTTGTGACTTACGGTTTATAAGTGTGCATGACAAAAGGCTTATGTGGACACGAGAGGACTCAAGATTCTGTTGGCCTTGTCATTCTCCTACAAAAAACGAGGTCAACAAGTGCCATTGGAAATTTCCTCATAAACTCCCTGCCAAACACCAGTTCAGCTCGTAAGGTTATTGTTGCAAGTAGGGATGCTACTACGATTAGCCTACCCAACCAATTTGTATGTTTGTACTTTTTAGGCTGCTCGATTGTCGCTGAATGAGTTATGTAGATGTGAAGCTGTAATGCTTTCGCTTTTGGAAAGTTACAAATAGAATAGTCTGGGTTCTTGAAATGCTTTCACACTGAAGACAATTACTTCATTTCCAAGCCCCTCATGTCTCCCAGGATTTTGACCAAGACATCTAAGTGCTATCATTTCGAGGCCATATCTCTATTCGCACATAATTGATCACCTTTAAAATATTTATTTCTTATGAATTTTTGTAAGCCACATAACGAGAATAAAAACTATCTAAGCAAATGTTGCATTGTTAAATAATTATATGTTTTGAAATTACTACTACCGTAATCCTATTTCTAATACTATGTGTTCAATCAGGTACTTATATGGGCATGTTAAAAGTAATAAAAAGAAATAGAGAAGAGAAAGGAAGCTAGCATTTCTTGTTCCTTTTCACAAGCAAAATACATAGCAAATAATTTTTATATTGCCCATGTTTGAGCCACATTATCTAAAAACTCATTTTCAACTATGCATTCTTCAAATAAAATAATTTTACATGTAAAAATAAATTTTCCCTACTTTTAATCACATATTCTCCAAAAAATTCATTATTATAAAACTTATTTTTCCAAAAAATGGGGCTCAAACAGAACTACAACAGTTAAGTAAAAAGACTAATTTAACTACCCTTAAAGATAACTAACTAAAATATTTTAACACTTCCCCTAAAACTCATGATTCTTCTGTGAGATGCATCAAGAGTTTGCCCAACGAATAATGAAATTGCGGAGGGGAATGTGAGTTCAAGTCAACAATCTGAATGAAGGAAGGAACAAAAGGTAATGTGATAATGCCAAGCTGATAAAGATGCTGAGTGACGTGACAATCTATTTCAATATGCTCGGTCCGTTAGGGAATACTAAATTGCACACAACCTAAATAACACTTTTATTGAATTACTGCAATTATAAAAGCAATAAATAACACAGAATTGATCACGAAGAAACCTAACTAGGTAAAAAATTCGGGCACTTTGCTAGTCAACAATTCACTACGAACGATTTATAACTTACAATTTACAAGACTAGACGACGATACATACTATCTGATTTCCTAACGTAATTCCAACAATCCACAGGATTATGTGCTCCTGCACCAACTCCCAGCTGCAGTTTTCAAATCCCTCCTGGATTGCGCTCTCCTGCAGTAATTCCTAGATTTGTGAAATCATCTATCTCATGTGGATGCACGAAGAATACTGCGTTCTTCAACGACTAGAACTCCAGTCACCTTTCATTGATCTTCAAAAACTCTGATAGATATGAAGGAAACATCAATTTGGTATTGGGATTATGAATATGATGTTTTCATCGCCAAAAGCCAATAACAAGACGAAGGTTGAAAGCAAAATAGATGAAGATGATCTCAAAGAATATGTTTCTCTCAATGTTCAACCCCGTAAAAATCGTTCTGTAGCATTTGGATATTTATATGTATAGGGAATGAATAGGCCGGACAAAAAGCCTTTAAAACATAATTAAAAATTTCTCGGATGACACCGTCGCTCGAGCGAAGGATGAGCAATAGGTTGTCGCTCGAGCTAAGACTAGGCGACAGTCGAGCGATTAAATTTCTGTTTCTGATGCTCGAGCCAAATAGTGACGACAGTCTAGCGAAAATTTGCACTGTTTTTCCTTCTTTCCCATTCTCGAACCTTAGACCTAAGATATCACAACTTCACTAATTGCACACTACTCCTTGACTTTTTACAACATATCAACTTTAGTCCTTTTTGTTCACAAATTTGCCAATTATATTAAATACCTAACAAGCTCCCTCTTTGACATTCTGTGACAAAACTACAATCTAAGTTAAGGCAATAGTAAAATAAAATTACAGACTGAAAACAACTGGCACAACCAATAATTGTCTTGAACAAATTTTGCATTTCATTTTTCAATACATGTTTCCTAAAATCGACAACTCAAATACCCAGTATAAAATATATGTGAAATAGTAATCAGAGTAAAACCAATTTAAGCAGTTAATCAAACAGTGCTAAGTGTACAAATGAACGAAGCAGTTACTAATTCATAACTCATTTTTCAGTATCATATCATATGCTAAATTAAGACATAGTACCAATGTAATCCAACATACCAAAATGAAACATTGATACTGCTAAAATATCAAAACTTAATATAGAAAACCGAAAAATATATCATCTAATCAAAAGTTTATCATGTTAATGTAATATAATGCCTTTTAAGTTAGAAAATTTATCACGTTGCAATTTTCTATTTGTTCTTTTCTACTCCTCTTTTTTGTCACAAAATGACAAGTGACCAAGAAATAACATGCAATAACCTAACAATACAGGTGTTAGCAGTCATAAGTATAAGTAATGAACAATAAACCTTCCCACACATTTGACCCAAGTGAAACATGGAGTAAATTGTATAAGTAACCCATATGTATAAAGTGCCACTAATTTTTTGGTTGTTGGACTCCAAACCTTAATTTTGTGAGAAAGGACATGCATAATATCACTGCCAATAAGGATATTCCCCTACTTATGAAAGTCAAACCAAGTAAAGTACATTAGAACCTATATATTAAAGCTGATTGTGTAAAGATAATTTCGTTTTCCCTCTGACTTCTAGCATATATTTTGCACAACCATGAAGCTCATAATTTTTTTTTTCAAATCTTAAGTACAGGCTCCTTTATATTAAGTGACTAAAATGACTCATGTAATAAGCTTTAGGCCGGTTAACCCAAATCAGTTGACTATAGGTATCAGGTTATGAGAAACCCCGCATGCGTAATTACTCAAGTCAAATATGCCTAAAAAAAGAACCTAAGAAATTGAGCCTTTTGTTTTATTGTATATAATTTTTTTTATCAGAGACAATCTTGAGCTTATGTCTAATAAATAAGGTCAATTAGTATTCAAAGTCACCCTACTAATATGTGATTGCCATCCCAAATTTTACACACGCGGTAGAGTCCTACTAACAAGATCATAGTGTGTGCAGTGTAGATGGAATATGGAGAGACCTATACTAAGTACTACATATATAACCTAAGCCAGCAATATAAATTATGTTACAACTCATCAAGTAAACTCATGCTTGATCACAACAAATAAAATCAAGTTCAATGTATGTTAAGTCGTAAACAAAATGTCCCGTATATATATATATTATTTCAATGTTCCAATTTTTTTTTTTAATTTAAAGCATGACTGCAATAAGTAGATAAAAAATGTCAAACACATAGAAATAAAAATACAAGTAAATAATAATAAAAAAAATGCAAAAGTTTTCTCATAGAAAACAAACAAACAAATATGATGCATGGATAAATTAATGTCACACAGTGGTAAAGTACGAGCATGCACCAAAAATACTTAATCAATGAGGCAAACAAACACCAATAGCCGTCCGAAGAGATTCAAATCAGATTCAAATCGAAGACCATTTAATGGCTTGGTAAATAAGTCAGCTAACTAGTTTTTTTGTAGAGATATGTTCAAGAGTTACAACATGAGTTTCCACAAGCTCTCGAATAAAATGATGTCGTATGTCGATATGTTTGGTTCCAAAGTGTTGGACATGATTTTTGGAAATATTAATGGCACTAGTGTTATCACAAAACACAATCATGGTACCTTGTTCAATTCCAAAATCACTCAACATCTGTTTCATCCAAAGGAGTTGAATGCAGCAACTTCCTGTAGCTATATACTCAGCCTGTGGATAATGAGATAGAATTTTGTTTCTTACACATCCAAACAACAAGATTAGCTCCAACATAAAAACAACTTTCAGAAGTACTTTTTCTTTCATCGGCATTTCCAGCCCAATTGGAATCGGAATAACTAGCAAGATCAAGATTAGAGTCCCGAGAGTACATCATCCCATAATCTACTATTCCATTGACATATTGATGATATGTCGTACGATGCTCAGGTGAGATTCCTTGAGATCAGCATGAAAGCGCGCACAAACTCCTACACTAAAAGCTATGTCGGTCTACTAGTAGTGAGATAAAGTAAACTACATATCATACTCCTGTACTGTGTCTGATCAACACTCTTACCATCATGACCTAACCTGACATTGGTACTCATGGAGGTTCTAGTTGCTATCTAGACCAAAACACTTGACAAGATTTTTTGCATATTTTGATTGAAATATGAATAATCCATCATTCGTTTGTTTGACTTGGAGACCAAGAAAGTAATTTAATTTTCCAATCATGCTCATCTTAGAGTCTGGCTTAATGCATTCAGCGAAATCATGAGCAAGAGAATCAACAGGAGAACCAAAAATGATGTCATCAACATAGATCTGAGCTATGGTGATGATTTCCTCAATACGTCTTCTAAGTAGGGTTCTATCTGCACCACCTCTCAAGAAATCATGTTCCATGAGATATGTAGTAAGCCTATCAAACCAAGCTCTGAGGGCTTGTTTAAGACCATATAAAGTTTTATTTAACCTATAAACATAATGTGGATATTTAAGATCAATAAACCCTTTAGGTTGTTCAACATAGGTTTCTTCCTAAAGTATTTCATTCAGGAAAGCACTCTTGACATCCATTTGATATAATTTGAATCCTAAAGTGTAGGCAACAGTTAGGAGAATTCTAATGGATTCAAGTCTTTCTACCGGGGCAAAGTTTCATCAAAATCTACACCTTTAACTTGAGTATTTCATTGGGCTACTAACTTAGCCTTATTTCTAGTTATAGTGCTTTGATTATCGATTTTATTCTTAAATATCTACTTAGTACTTATAACATTACAATAATCAGGCCTAGGAACTAAATTCCAAACTTTGTTTTATCACAAACTGATTTAGCTCTTCATGCATCGCGTTAGCCCAACAATCATCCCTAAGAGCTTCTTCGACCTTTGTAGGCTTTATCTGAGACACATAGCTAGCATATGTCAAGTTGTTTAATACCATCTTTCGAAATCTCATCCCTTCTTCTAAATCTCCAATAATATTAACTTTAGGATGATTCGTCTTAACTCTGGACAAAGGTTCTTTAGGATGTTTAGTCTTATCATCAGGTGAGGACTCCTTATTAAGGGTATCTAAACCATTAGTCGTGTGTGAAGGATCAGGAACTGAAGTTTCTCTAGGATCAGTTACTGTGTCGGGACCAACACTCAAGTGTTTTAGATCTATACAATCTTCTCTAATCTCCCCCTCACTACAGACATCATTCACCACTACATTGATGGATTCCATCACAACTCGTATACGAATATTGTATACTTGATAGGCTCGACTATTTCTAGAGTATCCTAGAAAAATTCCCTCATCACTTTTGGAATCAAACTTTCCCAAATTTTTTCTATCTCTTAGAACGTAGTATTTGTTGCCAAACACATGAAAATACTTGACAGTAGACCGTTTACCTTTCTAGACCTCATAAGGTGTCATATCAGTTTTAGGTCTAAGATATGTTTACTATGTCACATGCAGTGTTGATGGCTTTACCCCAGAAATGCATAGCTAGTCCTTTACCAAGAAGCATTGCTCTAGACATTTCTTGAAGCACACGATTTTCCTCTCAACTATCCCATTTTGTTGTGGAGTGATCGACGATGAGAACTCATGCTGGATTTCCTCCTCCGAGCAGAAGTTCTCAAGATTAGAGTTTTCAAACTCTTTTCCATGATCACTATGAATTTGTGATATGGTAAAGTCTTTCTCATTCCTAAGCCTCTTGCACAATAAGATGATAAGATCAAACACCTCAGTTTTATCTCTCAACAACTCAATCAATATATATCGAGAAAAATTATTAACCACAACCAAGATATATCGTTTACCACCAAGATTTTCGGTCCTAGATGGTCATATTAAGTCTATATGGAGTAATTTAAGTGGCTTGCTTATCAAGATCTTAGAAGTTTGTTTATGAGGAAATCTAAACTGTTTACCTTGTTGACATGGGTCACATACAGTGGTATCAATATTTTCAAGTTTAGGTAAGCCATTTACAAGTTCATTCTTGGTGAGTTTAGACAAACTTTTATGGTTTATATGACTAAGCTGTTGATGCTACAGTTCAGTGATGTTAATCTTGGCACTGTTGCACACATAGTTGGAATTAGAAAGAACTCCATAACAATTATTTGAAGTTCTTACACCTTCGAGGACAATATTATCAATAGTATCATACACGATACACCTTTTCTGGACAAAACTAACTTCGAAATCAGCATAGCATATTTGACTAATGCTTAACAAGTTGGACTTTAGCCCTTTTACATATAACACATCTGAGATAGCAAGTAGTCCAGATATATTAACAACATCTTTTCCTAGAATAGGTGCAGTAGCTCCGTCCCCAAAGGTAACCACACCGCCATTCCAATAATCGAGAGACGAGAACAAGGCTTTGTCACTATACATATGTCTTGAACACGCACTATCAAGATACCACATAGATTTATTTTAAGTTTTAAGTGTAACATGAGCAACATATCAATTAAGCTGATCTTCAGACATAGAGAAGTCACTCTTTTTTACCCAAACCTTCTTAGAAGTAGAAGTGATTTTAGTTAATCGAGTCATCATCTTAGTTAAGTGGCTAACCTCGATTAGCATTAAAGTTAACCTTGCTAGAGAACTTCTGACTTTTACTCCTAGTCACGAGTTTACTACATCTAGGTCTTGTATGTCCCAGAGCCCTACAATGGTGACAAGTGGGAATAAACCTAAGTTCAAATAAGCTCGGAGGTTGTTGCCGATATGTAGAACGAATGATCCTACGTTGTCTAGTAGGTCTTGATCCAAAGGCATTTGTGCCCTTGGGTGCAAGATTAACAGTATACTGAACTTCGTTGGTGGTCGGGACGATTGTGGTCTTGGATGTACTCGTAGTAGTATTACCATTATGAATGTAACCCAGACCATGCCTATTTCCAGCAGGCTTGTTCATCCCCAACAGATTATCAAGTTTCTGCGTGCCACTCATGAAAGATTGGAGTCGAGTATTAGATTTTTCAAGATCACTTGTTAAGGATTTAACTATGGCTTCCAACTTCTCATTAACAAGTTTCAACTCATTCAGATTTTTGGTAGAGTCCTGAAGGTCACCTATGAGTTTTTTTTCTCTTTCAAGATCAATTACCTTTTTCAGTACAGCTTTATTGACCTTTTTAATCTTAAGACTCTCCTCAAATAGTCACGATAAGATTCATGAATATCAGGTTCATCCTCAGATTCTTCCTCGAATTTTTTACTATCTTCATCACTTTCAACCTTATCAATCTCTTTATCAGATTCAATCATAGCTATTAATGTAAAGACCATGAAATTCTGTTCATCCTCACTACCAGTTATATCACTCTGAGTACTCAAATCTGATTTATCATCACTCAAGGTAACTACTAAAGCCTTATGTCTTTCTTTATTTGAACTCTTTTTTCAAGTTAGGACATTCATTCGTATACTGAGCGTAATATTGACTCTTATGGCATTTAACAGATTGAGTTTTCTTGATGGGAGTCCTAGAGTTATTTTTCTCACGTCTATCTTTCGAGAATTTATTAGGGATTTATTTTTCTGTTCTTGAGGCTTTTTCATATTCCTCATCACCTTCTAAACTTTTTTAACGAAATAAGCCATTTCGTCGTCCTTGAGTGTTTCAGCATCAGTTGACTCACTCTCTTCTTCTCTAACAATATTCATGGTTATGGATTTAACCTTTTTAGGTTGAGAAATGGTGAATTCATAGGTTTGAAGGGATCCTACGAGTTCTTCTATCTTAACTGCATTTAAGTCTTTGCTTTCTTCAATCGCAGTGACTTTAGGCCTAAATCTTTTAGGTATGGATCTAAGGACTTTTCTAACGATCTTTGACTCAAGAATCTTCTCACCTAGGTTAAAACTTAAATTAACTAGGTCATTCAGCTTCACATAGAATTCATCGAACGATTCATCATCCTTCATTCTAATTTCTTCAAACCTAGAGGTTAATATCTGCAGTTTAGAATTTTTAACCATTTTAGTTCACTCGTGTGTGGTTTCTAAGATGTCCTAAACTTCTTTAACAGTCTCACACATCAAAACTCTTTTAAACTCTTCTGCAGACACTGCTATGAACAGGGCATGAATGCCCTTACTGTTCCAGTTACACTCAGTTAAGTCATCTTTAGTCCATAATGAAATATCAATGGGTGTAACTACACCAGGAATAGTAGTTGAAGGTGGTGTCCACCTAGTCTGAAAGCTAATTCAAATATGTTTATCCAAAACTTTAAGGAAGACTCTCACTCGAACTTTCCAAAGCAGAGTTGCTTCCGTAAAAAAATGGAGGGACAGATAATGACTGACTCATCTAGAATTTATTAATGGTCGGGAATCAAATTAAATATTTGATACCAATTGAAAATACATAGTTGACCCTAACAACGCCTATATGCAGGTGAATAAGTGATTATGCGGAATTAAAATTAATTTACATTGTAACAAGTCGCTATTAATTATTTTCTAGATGATTAATCATGCAATTAATTTTCCTATGTTGAATTATCGCAATTATAAAAGCAACAAATAACACAGAATTGATCATAGAGAAATCCAATTGGTTAAAACTTCCGGGCACTTTTCCAATTAACAATATACTATAAACGATTTATAACTTACAGTCTACCAGACTAGACGATGACACATATGATCTGATCTCTTTTCGGCAGCTATTCTGAATTATATATTCATGCACCAACACCCAGCTGTAGTTTTCAAAGCTCTCCTGGATTGTACTTTCCTATATCAACTCCTATCTTTGTGAAACCGTCTATCTCATATGGATGCAGGAAGAATACCGTGTTCTTCAATGACTAGAACTCCAGCCACCTTTTCTTGATCTTCAAAAACTCTGACAAATATGAAGGAAGAAGCACTTCTGCATTTGGATTATGAATCTGATGTTTTCATCGCCAAAAGCTAATAACAAGATGAAGGTTGAAAGCAAAATAGATGAAGATGATCTCAAAGAATATGTTTCTCTCAATGTTCAACCTCGTAAAAATCATTCTGTGGCGTTTGGTTATTTATATGTAGGTTATGGAATAAATGTACAGGACAAAAAGCCTTTAAAAACAAATTAAAAGTTTTCCAGATGACACTGTCGCTCGAGCGAAGGGTGAGCGATAGTCGAGCGATGAAGTTTCTATTTTTAACGCTCGAGCCAAATCTTGACAACAGTTTAGCTAAAATCCCCGCCGTTTTTCCTTCTTTCTCATTCTTGAGCCCTAGACCTAAAATATCACAACTTTCACTAATTACACACCATCCCTTGAATTTTTACAGCATATCAACTTTAGTCCTTTTTGTTCACAGACTTGTCAATTGAATTGAGTACCTAACAAATAAAATATAGTAGGTCAGCGAAGAACAAACTCATATTTAAAAGCAACCAACGTAACCAAACTATCTCAGAAGTAGTATAAGCCATGTTACAGTATTTTGCTTCTGTGGAAGATCCAAAAATAATATCTTGTTTTTTGCTCTTCCAAAAAATAAGAGAATAGACAAGAAAGATGCAGAAGTCAGTGGTAGACCGACTATCTTTAGGATCACTAGCTCAATCACTATCAGAATACCCTTACGACTCTAAGGATAAAGTAGACGAAAGTAGAAGACTCTGAAATTGAGTGCCCAGAAGATACCTCAAAATGAGAATATCGTCCCAATGAATAGTATTAGGCAAGGTAAAAAGTTGACTGATTATATGAATAGAATGCACAATATCTGGATGAGGATCGCGAGATAAATGAAACTACCAACCATAGTACAATATAAACAAGGTTCAAAAATTGGAGAACCATCAGAAGGAAAATATTGATTATTAAACTTAAGAGGTGTATCAACATTCATATTATCAGTAAGATGAGCATGCTCAAATATATAAGCTACTTACTTAGACCGAGGAAGAAGGGAACCTTTCAAAGAGGAGGCAACTTCAATACCCAAAAAGTAATGAAGTGAATCCAAATATTTCATTGCAAAACAACGAGCTAACTCCTACTTTAATCCTGGAACCTCAACAACATCATCACCAATAATAATCATGTTGTCAATGTATAAAGAAACAAAAAATGGTTGGCTACTAAATATTTATAAAATAATGCTAGATTATGATGGCTGGGTTGAAAACCAAGTGAAGTAATTACTATAGAAAACTTCTCAAACAAGCTCTAAGTACTTGTTTGAGATCGTAAATGACTGAATTTTCAAAGCTTGAAAACTTTACCAGGTTAATGAGAAATACTATGAGGGAGAACCATGTAGACTTCTTCCCGAAGACCAATATTTAAGAATGCATTTTTAGTATCTGAATGAGGCATGCTTCATCGAAGAATAGAGACAACTACAATAAAGGTGCGAACTATAGTCATTTTTGTAATAGGTGCAAAATCTCTTAGTAATCCATACAATATTCTTGAGAGTATCCCTTAGAGACTAATTGAGCTTCGTATGTTTCAACAGATTCGTCTGACTCAATTTTGATTTTATAGACCCAACAAAAATCAATTTCTTATTTTTCTAGCGGTAGAGATATTGGTTCCCAAGTATATGTTTGATATCGAGCTGTAAGTTCCTTAACCATAGCTTCACGCCAAAGTGGGTTACAAACTGTCAATAGGAGAAAGATAGTGAACATATGATAGAAAGGAAACAAAAGAGATAGAGTAACAAGTCGAAGGCAAATTTGGTAACTTAGTGGACTTACGAGTACGCGTAGCGTAATGAGGAAGAGGATACGTACTCTTTAGAGGTGATTGCGTATCCATCGGAAGAGAGGGAACAACAAGTTTATTAGGAACAAAATACAATTATCTACAAAACTATCAGTGGGAGCCATGCAAGAATCATGATCTAAATTCGAAGTAGATGTGAGTGGAACAAAAGATGGGACAATATTAGTATAAAGTGAATGTATCAATGCGAATAAGATCAGACATATATTTTTTAACTAATTGGATCAAATACTGATATTCCTTTTATCATGAACCATAACCTAGAAAGACACAAATAGCAGTCTATATGATAATTTACCAAACTGACATGAGGTCGAATAGAATAAAAAAACATGCAAGGAAGAATAATCAGGAGCATATTCATACAACATCCCAAAAGGTGACAAACCTAAATTTTGTATGTTTGGGATCCTATTAAACAAATGAGTAGTTGTACGAACTACTTTTTCCTAAAATACAATAGAAATGTAAGTAGACTATAAAAGAGAACAGGTTATCTGAACAAGATGTCTATGTTCCCTTTCAACAACCCCATTCTATTGGAGAGTTTTTGTATAAATAGTTTTCTAAATGGTTCCATCAAAGATATGGAAATTTGAGAAAATAATATTGTAAGTACACTCTCCATCCAAATCACATTGAAAAAAATTGATAATAGCCAAATGTTTAGTTTTCACAAGTGCTCGAAAAACATTGAAAATGCTAAAAAAGTTAAAGCGATTTTTTCATAAGAAAACCCCAACAATAATGAGTGTAATCATTAATAAAGGAAACATAATATCGGGACCCCCCTTTAGTGGTTATGGGAAAGAGTCCCCATACATCATAATAAATAAGATCAAATTGAGCAACAAAAAAAGAAATACTTCTATAAAAAGATATGTAAATGAGATGCTAAAATATGATCAAGATGAGAATACCATAAATAAATGGCAAAACAAGAACGACTCGAATGAAAAGATGACAAGTTAACGTTAGAAGTTGCAATTTGTACTTTAAGTCGATCCAAAACATAGTGCCCCCCATGCCTAAGGCTGATCCCAATCTACTTCTGAGATATCAAGTCCTACACATAACAACAGAAAGAAAAAAGAGTAAATATCCAGATTCATATAATTGACTAACAAAAATAAGATCTAATGTAAGAATAGGAATATGGTAGACATCATGGAGAGGAAAATAAGATGTATCATTGGAACCAACACCTGTTATAGGTATAAGAATACCATCGACAATCATAACTGACACAAAGAGTTTGGAGATAAAGAGAGAAAATATAACAAATTAGTTTCATATATTGGAAAGCACCAAAATGTAAGAATTACGAAGAGAATGGTATACTTGAAGAACTAGAGGATGACAAACCTATATGAGAGGAGACTTACAATGCATGTGGCTGTGGCCTGTGTTGTAAAGAACTTTTTAAATTGCTCTAAGATAAATGGGTCTACTGATGGTGCAACCATTTTAGTATTAGGTTAAGGTGGTTGGTCTCCAAATTACAATAATGGATGGACCTCCCGTTGTTGTTGTTGTTATTTGGGTTGTTGTTGGGGTTGATGTTGTCATTGGAAATGTTGCTATGTAGCTTTATTTAACAATAGAACATTGTTCCTTCCAATAATCATCCCTCTTATGAGCAACATTCAAAGGCGACCTACTTCAACTATTGACATGCGATCTCTAAAGAGTTGATTTCCCACAAGTGCACGGTATCGTAACTTTCTCTATCGATATTCTATTGGGCGATTTAAAGTGAGCTGAAAAGTTAAATCAAAAGGTTACAACTTTTATAGAAGTAGAATTTTTCCAATTCGGACATTTATCAAACATGGGTCTCAATATTTGACTATAAATATGAAATATAACTAGTGCGATTAGAAATTGATTTGTGGTAATATTTTGATCATATTCCAGTCCTTTTTGACTTCTAGTTTCATCCAATTCTCTCCTAGCAATTTTCAAAGTATCTTTATGATCTGAATCAACTACTGAATAATTTTAATTTGGTCCTCAAACTCTAGATTCTTCCATTTTTCAACATTTTTCGCTTCTTTCTTTCAATTCCACTTCCAATTATCAAATTTTATCTAATAAACAATAAATTAGGCTATATTTTCTTAAAAGGACTACTAAATATCACTATTTTAGGCCCCAAATAAGTGTATAAAATACACTTATTAAACACTCTCAAACTAAACATTTGTTTGTCCTCAAACAAAACTATAACCTAAATAACAACAAATACACAAACATGCAAAAATATTTGGTTCGTCAATCTAGCTTTTAACCTCAGGATTTGAAATCACTGTATTAAATCTACAAACTGCTTTAAAATCACAATACCAAACCAATATCCACTCTTCCAATGCAAAACAGATGTGTGTGTTTGAAAAATTAAGTAGACAATCATGAATTTTCCCGTCCATCTGTGATCAAATATATCATTTCACATCTCGTATGATTTACACACCACCAAACTTATTCTTTTTACTATTTTCTCAGTATGCAATCTAAGGTTGAATTTTTTTGTTTACTAACCTCAATCTCTTTAGTTCAGGTGGACTCTACAAATTGAAAATCAACACATCAATAAACGAGAATTCTCTAATTATTTGATTGCTTCGACCTCTAGAACTCGACTAGGCTAATAATCTCTAATCAAAGGTCAAGTCTTCTCAAATAAGTGTTTGTGGTTTAATCAAGGTATTTGATGCGTCTTTTGTTTCATGCACCTATTTTTTTAGACTCTCTATTTTTTTGCACTATCTCCCATAAACTTTCTATATGACCCATTTAACGATCTTTTAGCTGATAACTCCTAAATCAGATGACTATAGGGTATCAGGTTGTAATGACCCTAGTAGGTATAATAACTCCAGTCATAATGGGCCATTAATGGCTATGAAGAAATGCTTTTTATATGTGTGTTTTAGCCCGATTAGTGCAATACCTCTCATTAAACACATATTCAGGCAAACCGACCTCCAATTTAAGACTTTTGCCCAATTTTATCCTATTAATATAAGATAATCCACACATAAGTTTCCAGACATGAAATCCCAACTCACGTCCGTATCTTATAAGATAATCCACACATAAGTTTCCAGACATGAAATCCCAATTCACGTCCGTATCTTCCTACAACCGTAAAACCACCCCTACACTATGCTAATTTTGGTATTAAAGATAAAAGACTTTAGTATGGTTTGGGCATAGCATCTATGTTCGACTAAATCAACCTATCAAGCTTATAAATAACCTCATTTCATTACAATATTAAACTCAATTCTAGTGCACATATAATATCAAGTTTTGCAAGATTAAGCATCAATCAATCTAGCATGTAACCTATTAATTCATAAATCAGTACCAAATCTTAAATATAATCATCATTGTTGGCTAGACTATCTAACCCATATATGCACACAACCTAAAATAAGAATATAATAACGAAAAATAATCAACACTAAAAAACAAACGAAACGTAAAAATTCAAAGTTTTTCCCACCCCCGTACTTATAATCGATATTGTCCTTAATATCCTAAAGTATAACTAAAGATATAAGGGAATTTGGAAGAAGACGAAGAAGATACTATCCGAATTTCGCTATTGAATGTGGGATGAGCTATTAAACAATCCATCTCAAAGTGCAAGTTGTTAAGCTCCTTCCGAAATTTATATCCAATATTAAGAGGAGAAGAAAACAATTAAAAGAGTCAAAATTAGTTCTTTTTATATATTCCTAAACTCCAATTTCATGTCACATGCATATTTCAACTCCTTTTGACTCAATTAACGTCTTCCTTTAACTAGGCTAAGTGTCAATGATGAAAATGACCCCCAAACTAAATTAAAACCTGTCTATGACTAATGCAACCTATAAATCAGGAATAACAATACATGCAATGCAATACGCAAAGTAAAATAATTAAAAATGTTAGGAAATTAGGCTACCTCCCAACAAGCGTTTAATTTATAGTATTTAGTTAGACTATATGGATAGACTGATCATATTCTTCTGTTGAAGGCAAGAATATTAGCCTCTACTGGTATTGTTTTGCAAAGTTATACTGCGTGCACAATCTCGTCAGATGCTACTAAACTGGCTTAGCAGTCTCTTAATTTGCCAACTGAGTGCCTATTGACTGTGCAAAAGAATTATTAATCCAAGTGATAATCTTCAAAATTATCACCCTTCCAAGTATCTAATATTTTTGTATAATTGGTAGCCTTCTCATCTATAGATCTAACCAAGATGCTCAAAACATAACCCTATATCTTTTTGTTCTTCAAAAATTTCTTCATCACATAACTACAATATGAATAATTCTTCCCGCTTAATTGCACACTAATAGACTTGAGAGAATCATCTTGAATCCCAGCTATTGCAATATAAATGAAAACACCGATTAAAGATGCGAAAAATACAAAATATCAAGATGCAAAATCAAACCAAAGACGAACGAAAGCGAGCAGGAGTTGTTTCTGAAAACTATACAATTGCCATTTTTTCAAAATTCATAGGATGGTAGATCTGATATCATGTTAAAACTAATAAACAAAGAATAGAGAAGGTAATTGAGACTAGGGTAATGAGGATGAGCCACAGTATTAGGATGTGATTAGGCATCCATAAGAGGAGACAAAACAACATATGTATTGGGAACCAAATTACCAGTATCTACGAAACTATCAACCGGAATCCCATAAGAATTAGATATGAGTGAGAGTACATTAGTGTGGAACAAGGGATTGAACAATATTAGTATCAAAAGTGAATTGATCAATGTTAATAAGATTAGACTTAGTTATATTGTTGGCTTATAATTAACAGGTCTCACAGGATAAACTTGGTTTTTATACCATGTTAAAATTAAAAAGCAAAAAATAGATAAGAGAAAGGAGGTTTGGTTTTCTTGTTTAATTGCATAGCCAAAATATATAAGAAATAAACCTATATATAATATGAGTAATTATATTCACACCACCATTTTTATTTTTTGCAACACATTTTATTTGCACTAAGGTACTTAATCTTTGCTCAATATAATACTAATGTCCTTTACGATTTTTCGTGTCATTTTCATTCTCAAACTTTCAATTAGTTAACACATTTTATATTTAATAACAGTTTTATATTCAAAAGTCCATCAAAATAGCGTAAAATGACTTATTTTCCCATCATATATTTAAAAAAATGAATAAATAAAAAGTGTGCAAATATTTTTCCCAAATTTCAAAGCATGAAATAAATAATTTTGATATAAATCATCATCAAGAATGAGACGCTCAATTGCAATTAAAATGTTATTTATTAAATAAAAATTGTAGTGACAATGTAACTCCCCATATAATATTGCTAGCAAATAAGTAAAAGGACTAATCTATCATTAAAAAACTATTGTGTTTGACACCCATTTTGGATAAAGAATAAATTCTGGAATAGTGATAAATGGAAGAATGTATGGTTAAAAAGTAAGGAGAATTTTTGGGTTTATGTATAATATTATTTTATTGATAGAATGTGTGGTTGAAACAAAGAAAGAGAAAAAAAATGAAAAAGAAAATGGGTGTCAAACAATAACAGGTAAAACATAGATAGATAACTGATCATCCAAGTCCGCTGAAATAAATTCCTGCTTTTCGTGCTGTTGTTACCACTTTTTTCTCCTCTATTCAATCTTTTAGGTAGAAGATTCGTTTACACTATGTGGAAATTACACCACACCCTACTTTTGAAAATCTAAATTCTAAAATCAGATTTGAAGTTTCAATTTTCAATAGTAAGATATTTTTTTAATTAGATACATTATATATATATGTAAATATTATATTTAAATAATATATTTGTTAATAAATTAATTTATATATACATCCCACACCTTATCTATCCACCCAAACCCTAAAATTAATTGAAACCGTCTTCACCTTCTCTCTTCAACCGGTCGCCCCCGCCTCTCACCTCCACCACCCCGCCCCAAATTCCCTCCAATTTGCCCTCTGTCCGATGAAAACTCCGTCATCGCCACCGAATCTGGTTTGTTGTTGTTGGAGCGGTGATGGTGGTCGCGGTGATGGCAACACAATTATTCTGGCAGTGTAGCGACGCTCCTCCTCTCGCCCGAAGATTTGCTACACAGAGAGAAAATGTACTCCGCTCAGATCGAAGACGTATAGCAACTAGTTCTGGACTTCGCAGAGTGTTTCAATCCTGGTTTTTCTCTCACTTCTCTTTCCCTCCCCTTTCTCTCTGCCCAAAATCGCAGCTTCACCGGAGGAAGGCCACCGCTGGCAGTAGTGTCGTAGAGGTGTGCAGTGCGGTGGTGGAGGATGTGTGCGGTGCGTTGGGTGGGTGGTGGACATGTGTGGTGTGGTGGTGGAGGATGATTGTAGTGCGGTGGGTGGTAGATGTGGTGTGATGTGGTAGTGTTGGGAGAGGTGGTGGGTTTTAGCAGGCGGCGATATTTGATTGGAGGTGGTGGTGGGTGGTTGTTGGAGCAAGATGCAGGGGCGATGTGGTGGTGGAGTTGCTGGCGGTGATGGTGAGGTGGTAGTAGCGATGATGGTGGATCTGGCTGCGATTTTTGTGTGGCGGTGCATGTGGAGGTGTTGACGGTGGTGATGACGGTGTTGTGGTGCTGGCGACGGTAGATGGAGGTTGTTGGTACCTGGAGATTTGATAAGAGTTGATTGTCCTGATTTTTGTTAGCAGTTGATTGGATCTGGTGGTGGCTATTTGTTAGTGATGATGTCATGGTCGTGGTGCTGTTGTTATGGTGGTGGCGGTGAGTGGGTGATGATGGTCACAAGTTGATGTGGTGGTCGTATGTGACCCATTAGTTGACATGTGACCAATTATTTAACTTCGTTGCTTAAAATTTGATAATTTGTGATTTTAAAATTCGAACTGTGACTCACAATTGATTGAAGTTGTGACTGAAAAAAAAAATTGTGATCTATAAATTTTTTGATTTGTGATTTCGAATAAATTTGTGACTTTATAATTCGGTAATCTGTGACTAAAAATATAATTCGTGACAAATCATTTTGTTATATGTAACCTAAAAATTATATAATATGTGACCGTGAAAAAATCTGTAACCAACTAATTTGGAAGTTTGTGACCGTATGACTTATAAATTTTGATCTGTGACCAACTAATTTTGAAATTTGTGATCAACGAATTAATTGTGACCTACAAAATTTTTGAACAGTGACCGTAAAATAGTCGTCGGAACGGTCGTCGGAATAGTCGTAGAAATCGGAGCATCTGTCGGAATCGCAGGAACCGGAGCGGTCATCGGAACGTCGCCAGAATAGTCGCGGGTATCGGAGTAGTCGTCGGAACGATCGTCGAAACGGTAAGGGTGGTGGAGGTGGGTGGGTTAATTTTATATATATATATATANGATTTTAGAATTTTGAAAGTTATTTTCTTACTTTTGAAATAGTATATAGTAAAAGTAGGAGAAATGAATTTTTCCCTTGCACTATTTTGTCAACTCAAAGTACGTAAGGCTTTAGATGGAAGAACTTAATATAACCACAAATTAGCAGTAATATTCTTTCAAGGTACAAACTCGTAATTGATTTACTTAAATCGGAATACAGTTCGTCCAAACTATTTCTGAATAAATGAATTTTACCAAATTAGCCGAGTAATTATCACGCACATAACATCCTTAATTAGATGAATTCAAATGCTATGTTGAATAACTGAAATTGTTAATGTACCTCAATCAGTTTCTTGGCAACTGCAATCACAATTCTTTCGATTCACAGGCTTATCATCTTTCTTCTTAAATTCCACCAAAATTTTCATCTCCACTAATGAATGATTTTACATTTCTATGCAGCTTCCAATTTAGACTGCTCACTTTTGAAAGGACATAAGGTCAAGGTATGTAGACTAATTTGAGGAATTCAATTCTAGAAAGTTAATGATCAATTAAATTATTTCTTAATTCAATAATTTTGTATTTATTTATTTTTGAGATGTTAATTTGCTTCTAGGTTGTTCTGTTGAGCATTCTCCAAAAAGTAGATTTAGATCTTCCCGTTGAAGCAGAATATGGATTTAGATCCGTCGAGACTTAAATGAGGATGTAAAAATAGTTTTGAAGATATTAATTTACACTCAGTTTTACACAACTATCAGAGATGCTCTTGGGTTGCGTGCTTAAAACATAGTCTCTGAGTCTTTTAGGTCACCATACGGTTATTCCACGGTTTATTAGCCACGGTCGACGAACTTATCTATGTTCGTGATAAGATCCCATTCGAGTTGCAGATGTATAGATGGTTGTAATTGTTTGTTATGGAAACTGAAGGCAGTTGTGTTGTAATGAAATTGATATTGAATAACACGAATATTTATATATTTTATAATGAATGAAATGGAAAAGAATTACGATCTGTATACCAAACATACGAGAGGTTTATGTGACGTTGCGTGCTCGTTTCTAGTAATTATCAATTTAGGGCTGGGTAAAAATTAATCCTAACCAATTAAATCGATCAACCCAACCCAACTCACCCCAACCGGTTTGGAATGATTTTCAATTCAATTGGGTAGTGTTCGAGTAAGGAAATCAAAT
>CAIGRB010157458.1:10615-42478 GCA_903798255.1 Fraxinus quadrangulata
TTAATTAATTAAATCATAAATAAATTTTAATAAAAACCTGATTTTTTAAATTTAAAACCTATATCCTTAATTTTGAAATAGTGTTTACTAGAAACCTGATTTATGTATTGTTCCATCAATTAATTTGAACGAAAATATGTGGGCTGATGGATCTTCCGCCTTTCAATCCAAGCCAGTTTTTTATGAGTTGGGCCTTTAAAATTGTAACGATTTGGGCTTCCACTTGCCACAAAAATCTGGGTAGTAAGGATTGACAATAATAACACTAAATTCAATATTTACCTTTTGCTGTGTAATCACACAATAATCATAATACAATCCTAATTATGGTAATAATGATAAACTTTGTAATGCTAACTTAAATGATAAAATTAAGACTTCAGACCTTGCAATTATGAAACGCAAGTTACATCCTAACCAACAGTGTGATTATTTATTACTTTAAACTTTTATGATCCAGGACTTCTATTTTTTATTTCTACTTCTTGTAGAAAAGATTTAGATTTCCTTGGAAATTACTTTAAATCGCTTTCATCTAAATGCTCTTCTAGTCAAATATATAATTTTCAAAAAAATATCAAAATATGTTCAAAAACTGCCTCCTTGATGTCAAAAGAAGCTTTTAGCGTTTCAAACAATTCGACTTGAATTTGATCATTCCTTTCTCTTGAAAATAAACCGTGATTTATTAAGCCAAATTGATTCAAACATTTGACGAAATAAAAGAATACGTAGTGCAAGAGGCAAGACGATGAATCTCCCCACTCTCACTTAAAGTGACACCATTTCAACTTAAACCTAGTTACAATATCAAAAATAAGAAGACTATTGAGCAATTATTCATTCAGGTTACGAGCCCTATATGACATGGAGAACACCACTTTTTCACTGATATATTTTGAAGCCTAGTTCCAACTGAAAGAGAGTGCTCGATCACAATTATATCCATTTGGCATTTTCTAGAGAATTTGAACATTTTGAACATCTGAGTCGACTTTTGAACATTTATTATTAAGTGCTTATTTGTCTTCCATTTTGGGAGAAGAAATAGAGTTTTGAATTGTATTTTTTTGGAGAATGTGCAGTTGAAAAGTAAAGTAATTTTATTAATTTGTGTATAGAATATTTTATTGATTGAATATGTGGTGGATATTGTTTACTATAGTAAATAATGCTTGATAAAATAGATAACAAATGGGGGCTAAAGAACTATATAAAAAGAAAGATTAATCTATTTGTATAGTTATGAGTGAAAATTTGGATTATAACGTTACATGTGTGTTGTCAAAAAATTAGTGACAAGATGAAATTATCCAATGAATGAATGTGACATGTCATTGTTTATCAATGATATATTTGAGCTATATTATTTTATAAAAAATGTATTTTAAAATAATAGATTGATGGAGAATGTGTAGTTCAAAAAGAAAAAAAAATTATTGATGTATTATTTTATTAAAAATAAAAATGAAAAAACTGAAAATGCCAAATTGTAATCTATAATTGTACAGAAGATTATCCAAATCTTGCAAATCCAAGTGAAAACCACGCTCTTTCCTCCAATACAAAAAACCCCCCCAATCACCCTGCATTTCCGCTCCTCCTCTCTTCCGACAGAAGCAAGAAAAACGTTCTAAACCTTGACACAACACAATTCTTCTTTAATTTCTCAAAAACGCCACACACAAAAACGCACACACAATGAGAGAAATACTCCACATACAGGGAGGCCAATGCGGCAACCAGATCGGTGCCAAGTTCTGGGAGGTCATATGCGATGAACATGGAATTGACCAAACCGGAAAGTACAGCGGAGACTCCGAACTCCAGCTCGAGCGAATTAATGTTTATTACAATGAGGCCAGCGGCGGGAGGTACGTTCCACGAGCTGTTTTAATGGATCTCGAGCCGGGCACCATGGATTCCGTCAGATCCGGCCCGTTTGGACAGATATTCAGGCCGGACAATTTCGTTTTCGGACAGTCCGGGGCTGGGAACAACTGGGCTAAGGGGCATTACACTGAGGGAGCTGAGCTGATTGATTCCGTGCTTGATGTTGTCCGCAAAGAGGCCGAGAATTGCGATTGCTTGCAAGGTTCTTTTCGTGATTTTCATTTGTTGCTGGTTGATCTGACGTTTTTGTTGGCGAATTTGGTTAGATCTAGCATATCAATTATATGTGCTACATGCTATGAGTTTCCTTTTGAAGATTGCACCCTTTTCTGTGCCTGAATTATATGCATATTTACGTGATTATGCTTCATATCTATTTAGATTTTGGGTTTGAATCTGATTGTGCGAAGAATAGCGCAGTATCGATGGAATGCTTGCAATTGGATTTTTCTTTTTTGTGCATTCTTGGTCTGAATTTAATAGATATATGGAGATCCAGAATTGCCACCACGTTTCGTAGAACCACTACTGGGGTTCTCTCAATCATACTGTGGTAATATATTATGCAGTTTGTGTTTTATGGAGACGTCTCTATTTTTAATTATTGCTTTGTTTTGCTGTCGTCTTCCGCTACGAAGCACCAACACGGACACAGATAACGTAACGGCATGTGACTTTTCAAAATATAGGACACGGACATGTTTCTGACATGGAGTGTCGTGCTTCATAGCTCTTCTGTCATTCTGTATTGTTCACCACCACTGTTACAATTTAACAATCTGAATTATTCTTGTCCAATAAACCCATTTTTCCCTGTCAAAAAAGGAGAAAATCTATTTGCAAATTACCTTACCAAGAAAGACTCAATTGAAACACTTTCATATATGGATTCATAATAGGCGTGTAACTAATTATAACATCCTTGTTATGCATGAATAAGATAGATGTAGATGCACGTGCTGGTTCGTCTACTATAATATGCTGATTCTTTTTATTTGTACAACAGGATTTCAAGTCTGTCATTCATTGGGTGGAGGCACGGGTTCTGGTATGGGCACCCTTCTCATTTCCAAGATCAGGGAGGAGTATCCAGACCGCATGATGTTGACATTCTCAGTTTTTCCTTCGCCAAAGGTATCCGACACTGTTGTTGAGCCGTACAATGCTACCCTGTCTGTTCATCAACTCGTTGAGAATGCAGATGAATGTATGGTTTTGGATAATGAGGCTCTGTACGATATTTGTTTTCGTACTCTCAAGCTTTCAACTCCGACTTGTAAGTTCAGATCTCCATTTTGCTTTCTGCTTTCTGCCTTCTTTTCTCATTGAAATTCAAATAAGAGCTTGATAATTGATTATATAATGTAGGCATCATTGATCAGATGTTTGCAATAATTGAATTTTGGGTGTTGTGTTTCAGTTGGCGATCTCAACCACCTGATTTCTGCTACAATGAGTGGTGTCACCTGCTGTCTGCGATTCCCTGGACAGCTTAACTCTGACCTGCGGAAACTTGCAGTTAACCTTATCCCATTCCCACGGTTACACTTCTTCATGGTTGGGTTTGCACCATTAACCTCCAGAGGCTCCCAGCAGTACCGGGCTCTTACGGTTCCTGAACTGACCCAACAAATGTGGGATGCTAAGAACATGATGTGTGCTGCTGACCCACGTCATGGTCGCTACTTGACTGCTTCAGCCATGTTCCGTGGTAAGATGAGCACCAAAGAGGTCGATGAACAGATGATCAATGTCCAGAACAAGAATTCATCCTACTTCGTCGAGTGGATTCCGAACAATGTTAAGTCTAGTGTGTGTGATATCCCACCGAAGGGTCTGAAAATGGCATCTACGTTCATTGGAAACTCAACCTCAATTCAGGAGATGTTCAGGCGCGTTAGCGAGCAATTCACTGCTATGTTCAGGCGTAAAGCTTTCTTGCATTGGTACACTGGTGAGGGAATGGACGAAATGGAATTCACCGAGGCTGAGAGTAACATGAACGATCTTGTGGCCGAGTACCAGCAATACCAGGATGCTACTGCTGACGATGAGGAATATGAGGAAGAAGAAGAGGAGGAGGAGCTTGGGGCTTAAGGCGTCTTTCATAATTTCCATCAGATATCCAAATCTCTTGGTCTATTAATATCTTTTCATCAATGGATCAGTTAGATTCATAGTTAATATGTATGGTATGATTTGTGGTTCATTGTATTTGAGATGGGCTGTTAACTGTATTTTGTTCGTTCATGTTAATGATGAATGTGATGTCTACATGTTAGTGTTGGAATTTTTATTTTTACTAGCTATTAATTCAGAAACAATCTATAATGAAGGTAGAATTGAATTTGGACAAGATAATTCATTAATCAACCTGATCAAAAAATTTCTTTTGAAACTTTCTCTGGGCTAACCCTTAACAAACCTAGCAGACATTTTTGAATTTGTGATCAAAACTCATTAACAAGAAGGAAAGGCTTGTATGCATGAAAATATCCCCCACTTTACAGCAACAGTCGGAAGAAATAAAAAGAAAAAACTAGTGAGTCGATCTGCGTCTCTAATTCAACTAATAAAAGGGAAGCCAATGAGCTAATTGATTCCCACCAAAATATTTGTTCCCTAAAGCAAAATCGACACAACTAAATCGACGATAGATCCTCGTATATAGTCTTGATACCTGGCCTCTCGGACACGGAACGGATACAACGTAAAGCTATTCCGAGGACCTCCTTCATTCCCTTTTCGGATGCCGGAATTCCCATCTCAGGTGTCAATGTAGCATCAAAACAATCTGATCCATGACCTGCCACTCTTAACCGAACCCAATCCGTCAAATCGACTCCACCATCTTCACCAGAAACCACATCACCTGCGCACTTTCCAGTAAGAAGTTCTAACATAATAACTCCCAAAGCATAAACATCCGATTTGAAGGAGGGGAGTGGCTTCTTTGATGCAGCTAACTCTGGTGCACGATAACCTAACACCCCAGCATCAAGAATCTGTTCAACAGTGCCTGATTGGGTCATGAGGCGATGAAGGCAGTAATCAGCAACGCGTGCATTAAGATCAGGGCCATCTAGTAGTACATTGCTTGCTTTAAGGTTTCCATGAGGAATCGCAGGATCAAAATGGAGATAGTTCAAGCCACGTGCAATATCAACTGCTATTTTGAGCCTTCGGGGCCAGGAAAGGGGTGGACCCTTTCTTCCAGGTCGATCTATAGGTATTAGTTGTTAGAAGAGCATATATAAAGTAACCAGAATACACTATTTAAAAAGGTAGCACCAGCATGTGCAAAGACAAGAATTAGTTCTCTTTTTCCAATATAAATCAGTTCACAGATATGCAATATTCATCAAAAGCAACCAGGAGCAAAATCAAACTTGACAAATAAGATTCCTGCATACCATGGTAAACTAGGAAATAATCAAAAGCGTTGGAAGAGTAAGCTGACACTGATTCTTAATGCTAAAAGCCATGATATCCAATGGTGGCTGTCAAAGTAGAAGCATTTTCAGTGATATGCGATAATTACGCCAAATACGTAAAAACAATATAGTCTCGTCACATTCTCAAATATTAGAATAATTGAAAGTTGGATTATGTGCAGAAGAAATTTATAGAAGTGTTCTTCTAACTTGTAAACAAATTTCAACGAGTCTAAACTGAAATAATTTAACAGATGGCTATCATACAAGCATATTATTAAACAACCTCTATTCTCCATTAACATTTTTGCAAGTTTAGACATTCCATAGACGTATATCCGAGTCTTCAACAATATAAATGAGTATTCCAACTCAATAAAAGGGCAAGCTTCAGCAACTTGTGGAAATCTAATCTAAATCAGCTAAAGGAAGTGAAGTGCTATGAAACCCACAAATAATTGAAGACAGAATTTCATTTTCTCATAAAGCAAGCAGGGGGAGCAAAATAAAAATAGAAAAAGATAGAAACAAAAGAATCAGGAAAAAAAAAAAAAGAGGGAGGCACAGATCAATGGAAGTTAAAGCAATATCTTTTATAATGTAAAATCTTTTAGCAGCAAAATACTTGGCAGGACAGAAGAGTGCAGTGATTACCATATAAGAAACTCGCAAGACTTCCAGGAGAAATGTACTCTGAAAGAATGAGCTTCTCGTGCTGTGTAGGTCCCCAGTAGTACCCTCTCAATCCAACCACGTTTGGATGTCTTATATTTGCAAATTTCTTAGCCTCTTTAGCAAATTCCTTTCTTGGTTTTGCAACTCCTTCCCTCAACCACTTCACAGTCAAGAACAACCCATTGTCTAGTGTTGCCCGGTAAGATGTTCCATGGCTGCTCCTTCCCAGAACTTCAGCTGGCGCTCTCGATAATTCCTCAGCTGTAAATGAGATTGTATCATCAAGAAAGTACAACTCGCCGGCCAGTCGATCTGGAGATCTAATATCCAGTCTTGAAAGGCTATCTGCAGCATATGAATCTCCCGACTCCGGCGACCAAGAGAAATGGCTGGTCTTCGATGGTGAGAAACCCATAATTGCAGCCATTTTCTCATCAGGACTAATAATCTCTGACGATGACCGCTTTCGCCCAGTTGCAAGATCCACAGCTGAAACAACCAAACTGCCTCCACTGTCTCTTCCAGCAAAGCTAGAAGGTTTTGTTGATGTTTGATGGTGGACATCTTTGTTTATAACATGTGGTGAAGGCCTTTTAGATGTGCGCTTGTAGTGAATGAAAATAGCAAGCAGGATTAGAATGATTACAGCAATCACACATGCAATTATTATCGCCACAATGATAATAGTTTTCATATGTTTCCCATGGCGATTTCCAGATGGACCGCGGTTTGAGCCCCAAGGAGGATTTGGAAACTGCAGTTCAGAATTGCCAGGGTAAAACGAAGATTGTGGAAACTTTCTCAAATTCTCTGGAACTATCCCAGAGAGATCATTATATGATGCATTGAAGCTTTGGAGACTGTTAGGCAAGGTCTTCGGCAGGGGACCGGTAAAATGATTCTGGGAAATGTCCAGTGAAGTTAGGGTGCTGTTCTCACCCAACGAAGTAGGCAGAGAGCCTGAAAAATTATTTCCTCCAATGTTGAGCATTTGAAGTCCAGTCAATGAACCAAACCCATCAGGAAAATAGCCACTGAGCTGATTATGAGACAGATCAAGGACAAAAAATTTTGATTCATCCATTCGAGGTGAGAAATTAATATTTCCAGCAAGTTTATTATTCTGTAGATGAAGCTCTTGAAGTGTGGATGATGTTAAAAGGGAAGTTAGAAGAGGTCCCTCCAATTGATTGAAACTGACATCAAGGACCGTGAGTTTCGGAAACAGAGTGATAACTTTTGGAAGGGAACCATTCAGGGAATTACGAGATAGATTGAAATAGTTCAAACGCAGAAATTGAGCAGTTACCTCAGGAATAGAGCCTGATAAGTGGTTTTGGCTTAGATCAAGAATTTCGATGTTACCCCATTTCAGCATTCTGGTTAAATTTCCCTCAAATTGATTTTTTGAAAGATCAATCACAATACAACTTCCTGTCAATATTGGAAGTTCACCAAAAAGTATATTTGAGGAGAGATTAAGAAATTGCAACGTTGTTGATGTTATCATACTTATAGGCCCTGCAAAGTGAAACAAACAGCATGAAAAGACGACTAGTATATATCATACCAGAATGACATAATTTTCCCATATGACATAATGAAAAGCTTCACAACGATGAAAAAGAATAAAAATTATGACATTACATAATTTATTATTAAATGAAGTTAAAGAAACTATTAAACAACAGTTGGATTTTTAAAGAATAAAAAATGAAGAGCCAGGTTTCATGATAAATTTACCTGTAAGATTGTTGCCGCTCAAATCCAACTCAGTTAAAACCAATGAGTCTCCCTTCAAAAGATTGTTAGGAATGAACCCTGAAATTTTGTTGTTGCTGAGTTTGAGGACCTGAAGATCATAAACAAAATTGAATCCAGGTAATTCCCCAGACAGCTGATTGTAGCTCAAATCCAGAACCTTCAAATTCCCAAAAGGCCCTACTTCACCGCCACTAACAAGTGATCCCGTTAGCTGATTGTGACTAAGATTTAAATGATTGACAGTGGGAGAAATAGAGAGTAGAAAGTTCTGTTGTTCTTTAGCAGAACTCACAAGCAAATTTCCACTGAGATCAACATGAATTGCAGTAGTGAACCGCAAGAATTCTGGATCCAAGTTACCATCAAGCATATTGCCATGCAAGTCAAGAACCTCAAGCTGTGTCATCATCTCAAACCCTTTTGGGATTCTTTTCGTAAATCCATTAACAGATAGATTAAGATATACCAGACCTGTCAATCTCGTCAAAGATGATGGCAGTGGCCCAGAAAATGAATTACAACTCAAGTCCAAAGAGTGAATTGAGGCAAGCCCTGAAACTGAGTCTGGGATCGAGCCAGAGAAGTTGTTCCCAGCCAGTGAAAGATTTTTCAAGCTCCTCAAGTTTCCAATTTCAGGTGGCAAGGATGAGAAGAACATATTGTCAGAAATGTCCAGATACTCGAGACTTTTGAAGTCACCAATCTTGTTGGACAATGTCCCAGTTATGGAGTTGTTTGAAATTGAGAGTTTCACTAACGTTGTAAGATTAGAGAACACACTCAAGTCCACATCCGCGGATAAATCCAAGTTGTCAAGAACAACAGCTGTCACATTACCACCACTACACATAATCCCATTCCAAGATGCAGGACAACCATTGAAGTCAATGGATTCATCGTTCCATGAATCGACAACAAAACCTGATGGGTCATGCTTGATTCCTTTCTTGAACTCAAGCAACGCCAAAATGTCCTGGGAAGGGAGCTGCCCGAGGGCCGTGAGAAAACAAAGTGCAACCATAAAAAGCCTAAATATCCTCATATTAAACCCAAGCAATGGCTTCATCTACTGAAGATATAAACTCAAAAAGCCAAGAACCAAGAGTATATTTATCCTTCTGATGTAGAAATCGTAGCAGTAAGAAAATATACCAAATCACACAGCATAAATTGGCAAAATGATGCAACCTAACTTGGTTATTATCCAAAAACCCAAACAGAATAGATAACCAAAAGGATATCAAACCTCATAAAAAGCAAACAGCTCAATGGACAGTTCCTTTAATGCCAAAAAAGTGAAGAACCCTTGAACAGCAGAACAACACTAAAGAAAAACATGGATAACCAGAACTCCATGCAATAAAAGGTCGTACCAAAAGAATTACAATGTATATCCTAACCCATACAAGAACGAGGTTTATAGCTGCTCAAGCCAAAGCAATCACCAACTTAAACAGCTTTAAGTGGGTCATTTTTAGAGATCTAACCATGGGAAAGGTCAGCAATTTCTTAACATTTTGAAAAGATAATAGCCCAATAAAAACTGTCCCTTTCGAATATTTAATCGATGTAGCCTCTTGCAAAAGATGAATCTTTAAATACTGTGTAGATACTTCAATACACGAAATATCTACATAGAAAATGGACTAAAGATGAAGAAAATGTATGGCCCAGAACGGGTTAGACCTTTCGAAACTTCAATAACAAAAAATTAGCTGCCAGAATATCATAAAATTCTGGCAATTAAAGCAGAAAACCCCTACTATTTCAGTATTCCCTCAGTATATGAAAGAGGTTAAAAACCCAAAAAAAAAAGGAAGCCTTTTTGTCTATTCTATAAATTGATAATCCGCTGTGTACACTGTCTCTATTCTCTTTATGACCATCACTTTCTCTCACCAAAAAGACATGTGGGATACACTTATGATTTGTTTCATTCTTTGGCATTTTAGATTGACTTCAAAATTAACAGAACTTTTGTTAATTATATTGATATTAATTGTTTCTTAAAAGTAATTCTTTTCGAAAAAAAGCTGTTGCAGAAGACGGTGGGAGTGGCGGGAAATACAGTATTTTTCTAGGTGATACGTCAGTTAATTTAGGGAGTATAAACCGGTCGAGTAGCTCGATTTGTCCCATTGGTGAACTAGTCCATGCTCGCCTTGTGATGATCCGGCTCGATTCGCTCGATTCAACTCCTACATTTTTATTTTTAAAAAAAATTCTATTCCAAAGCTTTCGGACAAATCGACGAACAGCTCGTACCACAAAAAAAATTCCAGTTCGATTTGTGTGTGGAACAAGTCGAGCTAACAAACTATTTGTCCCACCTAAATAAAGAGAAATACTTGGGGGTACAACCCCCACTATGGGGTGGGTGAAATTTTTTTGACAACTTTTTAATACTATGGATCCGCATGGGGTCCACCAACGTGAGGGTAGGTAAAACTTCTAAAATTATTTTCTCTACATTTGGCTTTGCTCCCAAGCATGACTAGCTTTCCCCACGAAAAAGCAGGAGAATCTTGTCCTAATGGACGTCAAATGGATTCATTAAATCTAGTTTAAGATTTCCTGGGATCCTCAATAAGAACTGATGAATGTTAATAGGAAAAAATTGACGCGTAGCAGCACGGGGGAAGTGTAAACACTGGGCCCACTACTGCCCTTTGACTTGGGTTTTTGTAGGGAAAATAGCACTACTGGTCCCCAACCTATTACTCTAATATCATGTTGGTCCTTAATTCTTATGGGAAAGTAAGTTAGTTCTTAACATTTAACTATGGTAGCAAAATTGGTCCAAAAAATCATCTAAATCTCAGTTAAATTGTCTCCTGGTATCTATATATTCAACTTTATGAACCCAATAGTATCAAAAAGTTTGAAATGAGATATTTTCATATTAATAAACATTTAAACATTTTTGTTATTCAGAATTATTTATCAAGCAATAAGCTAGAACATGACTACATGGAGCATAAGGAAGTATCAAAGTATTAAGTATGCACCATGCCATTTTATCTTTTATCCCTCGTTCCCATTTGTTTGGTTAAGATTTTTTTATTTAACCCATGTTTGGTAGAGACTAAAAACAGATTTTTTGAAGATTTTAATAAAAATTGATGGAATGTGTAGTTGAAAAGTAGTGGATCATATGAAATGTGTGATTAAAATTAATTATTTATTTAATTTAATTTAAATTTTAATCAAAATTTTTAACGATACCAAACAAGGACTTTACCTAGTTCTCGATTTTCTTTTTCTCATTATAAATATAAATATTTCGTCCATACAATTTAAAAAATAAATAGAAAATGCAATGAATGAAAGGTAATGGATTAACTTATTACTTTTTAAAGGTTAAAGACTAACTTGTTACTGACACAATAATTGTGGTCCAATAGTAAAAAAAATCCCCTTGTTTTATGTGTATGAAATAGCAATTCAGTAGAGGCGGAGTAGGTGAGGGTGTAATGAGAAGGGTTGGGAATGATGGTCCTTGATGCATTTGCTTGATGAAGATCACAATCCAATGGTTGGCATAAGATAAAATGGTCCCACACCACCCTTTGGTTTCTGTAAAGATTGAGATTGGAGTTTTTAGGTCCTTCTGATTGAGTGCAATCATGGTGTACATGAACCCAAAAGGAACCCACCATTTGCTCACTTCTCTTGTTTTCTAGCATTTACTTGATTTTAATATCCCTGTTTCCCAAATGCTTCATAATGGACTAGCTGCAAATCAACTGTAAAGGCAGCTTTGGCTTTTCATATTTTTAAATGCATACCCTACAGCACTCCTCAAAGCAAAGGCAGGTCTTAAATAAAGAGTTCCTTCATTGGAGAAACTGATTTTCTCAAAATTTACAAAATATTTTCTAGTGGATGCGCCCGTTTAATCCATCTTACCAATCATATCATCGAAGAAAAAGTGAAGGAAAGATAGTAGAAGGACATAGGTATTTACTCGAGTTCTTTGCATTAAAGAATAGAAAAAGTACAAAGGAAAGATAACGTAGGTAGTTACTCGAGTTCTTTGCAATAAAGAATTTACCCAAAAATCTTGAATCAAGGCAACATTAGTGTAAAGCATATATTATATCATGAAGGTAGATATTCTAAAAATGCAAAGAGTCCGTACAACCCTCATAACATAGATAATTTCAAGAAATCGCGTATTGCAATGATCGAGCCACATCCAATCTTACAATGAGAAAAAATGTGTCAAGATTGGCCGAGTTGCATAACTCACTTCTTCCCGCCCCCAGAGACATTAAATTTGAAGAATATTATGTCTCCGTCCTGGACAACATACGTCTTCCCCTCCTGTTTGTACTTCCCAGCAGCCTATTTGATGAAGCAAACAAGTTAACATGTTCTCCAAACTATAAATGAAACAAAATTATAAATAGAGACCATCAGAGTGGAAGAAAAGATCAAAAGCCATGGAAATAGTTACAATCTAGTCTTTTTAACTAATACCCAGAATTGGACAATTATCACATCCTCCTTGAAAAGCAGACTCAAGTATTGACATCATATTCCTATCTACTATTTTGCATAATCATACAACAATTGTTTTGATGGACTTTAATCATCCTACTTATAACGGAGGCTTCCTTCCGTGTAAAGAAATCATCTTGAATAAATATAATCTCGTTATCTAGATTTTAGGAAAGAGATACCAGAAGCAGGTACACAACGTGAAGAAAAAATTATCAGCATATAACTGAACCAAATTTGGTAATTACAGATTCAAATAGGGCGATGAGAGCATTATAACAATGTCATTTAATTGACCATGTATGAATATTTTGCCAATGGAAAAATTGAAGAAATACCTTTACAGCTGCCTCACTGCCGAGTTCCTTTAAATCGTCAAATTTCATGACCTATAATGCATAAAAGGACAAAATTCAACATTTTAAATATCAGCAACAATGATGGTATAGGTTGAATTTTTGACCTATGATGCATCAAAGAACCCAATTCAAATTTGAAATATCAGCAACAATGATAGTATATTATGTTTTGGCATAACAATTATATTTGTTATCTACTTATCTTTAACTTACAAAAGAACTATCCGTACAAATACAATGAGCTTCCCAACCAATGAGCCAATATTTAGCCCTGTTTGGTAGAAATTAAAATCCAGATTTTAATTTAATCAAAGTCAACAACTAATTTTAACCACATATTTTTGTGAGATCCACAACTTTTCAACCACACATTTCAACATCCTCTATCAAAATCTACTAAAAATATGATTTCATCCCCACCAAACAAGGGCTTAGAGTCTTAGACAATCAACACTATGCAGGAACACTAGGGACCAGATAGCATTAGTATTTTTTTTTTTTTTTTCCAATGTTGATTCCAACATTAATTGTAATGCCAGCAATAAAAACCTGAGAGATGACATCTAAATACAAAAATGTATCTAAAAACTACACAAGTGGAGTGCATCGGTATCATAAAAGGAAGGCTACTCTTAAATAGAGTTTTAAAAAGACAAATTATTATTGTAGAGGTATGCCTAAGAGAAGATCAAAAGTAGTATCTACTCCTATGGGAATGAAATGGCTGGCACGTGGAGATGGAGTAGATGAACTGTTTGCAGCACATACATAACCACAGAAGAAACAGTGCAGTGCACTTGCACTGAGCTAATGCTGAATTGAAAAGACAAGAACAGAACAGAACCAAAACAGAAATATCAAGTCATGATAGCGATGCTTAATAAAAAGTGAAGTTTTTGAGAAAACCTCGGCACAAATGAACCCTCTTTCAAAATCAGTATGAATTGTTCCTGCAGCTTGAGGAGCTTTTGTCTGTCGACGAATTTGCCAGCACTTCACCTGTGTGAAACCATATTCATTGTCACGCAGCATAAAAAATTGCTAGTACATGTCAATTGTACCTTCAAACATATTATAAAATGGGAAGGAAACTATGAAATAAAATACTCAAAATAAGGTCCAAGTAGCTTATTAACATAAAGAGAAAGAAGTGCATCTTGCAATACCAGAAACAAAAAAGAGCACATCACTTATGATATATGTAACAACATGATACTTAGCAAAGATCGCAAATTACATCTAAAGAAAAGGAAATAGAACAAAGCAAGGATAAGCAAAGCCTTCAACTCTTTGCCAAGTGACACAAGGATAGGTAACTAAAAGTAGTATTATAGTTAAAATTGGTTTCAGTAAACTTACTAGAAATGTGTACAAGCAAACAACAGAAATGGCAAGATAAAACATTCATGTATTTGAAATACCTCATCTGGTCCTGCCGTGAAGAAGTATATGAGGTTAATGGCTGAGAATCCAGTCTTTATGATCTTCGGAAGGGCACTGTAGCAAAACAAACCCATGTCAGTTGAGTTACTTCGAATTATACAACTTCTTTATTAACACACTCTGAATCCACCTTTGTGCTTTGTTCTCCTCACAATATTTGGCAGCTTCATCTGGGGGCATGTCAGCAAGATTTCTCTCTAAAGCACAGCTGAAAGGGATTATTGTTTCACCACCATGCTCCTGCACCCTAGAAAATTTAGAAGGAAATGGCTTGGGTGTTAAAAACTTCCATTGGAGGTAGGAGGATAAGCTTGCAAGAGGAAAGAAACATTTTTCTGGGTTAAGAGCTTCCGTTGTTTTCTATAAAAAGTGAAATTAAGCCCCTATTTGGTGGAAATTAAAATCCAAATTTTAATCTAAGTCAAAGTCAACAATTAATTTTAATCACATTTCATGGGGCCCACAACTTTTCAACCACATATTTTATCAACTTTCATCAAAATCTACTAAAAATCTAATTTTAATCCCCACCAAGCAGAAGCTAAATATCACGGTGCATTCTCTAAAATCTTGTGCTCAACGGGAAGTAGAAAATTGAGGGGTTGGGGGTGGGTGGGGGAGAGGATATTATTAATGACAAATTGCATATAGATATTGAGTTCTTGGATCAATAGGAGAAATATACCAAAGTAAACCTATTCCGCAATTTCAAAAATAATTTCTCTAAAAACCATATATAATGAGATATTACGTCTATATATTAAGCAACAATTTTCTAGTCATCCATATACCAGCAGTGTTAGCTTGTAAGAAACAAACAGCAGACTACAATAAATATAAGAGTAAGATGGCATGTACCAAGCATGTATCTTTGGAAGAAATTTGTTCTTTTTTCTTTGATAATCTTTCTCGTTCATGTTAACCTGCCCATAACCATACCGAAATCCATTAAAAACACAATAGTGTATGTACTTCCAACAAGACGAAAAGGCATCAAATTTCTTATAGCTATTTCGAACTTAGAAATATACGTGAAGAAGAACTTAAGATCATCACATGCAATCTACTAGTTAGAATTATCATCAGGACCAGGCAGCTAATTCTGGATTGTACTTTATATTATTTTTTATCATTTAGGTTAGGGATTCTACTCGGAATGAATTTACCTAAAACTTCAGTTCTAATAAAGAACGATTTTGAAAGGAATTATCAAACAGGCATATTTCGCCAAGTAATTAAAGCCACTCACCAAGTAGACCACAGGTTTAGCAGTGAGCAACTGAAAAGTATTCAGGATCTCAATATCAGCGGCTTTCCACTCCACCAGACGGACATCCTTTCCCTCCTCAAGCACTGATTTGACCTTGTCAATCCAATAATAACCGACATTCAATATCAAAGACTTATATGATATACTGTACTATGCATTTTCAGTTATGACTAGCTAAATATTTCTATACCATTACAGCATAATTGATTCAAAAACATGCAAAAGAAATACATATCCAACATGTATGAAGCAGACATTTATGCGGAACAAGGAATAGTAAATGACAAAACAGAGGGTGAACCTTAATATTCCGAACGACACTGGTAAAAGAAGGCCAAATGACAAACGTGACAGCGATGAACACCCATAACTGATCTATGTATTTCTTTGACCCCCTTCACAATGCTTGAGTTCCCATATCAAACAAAGCACCCAAAAGTTTAACTTAAGGACCACGCAATTTTATGATGTTTGAAAATGAATTTATCCTACAAGGTAAAAGAAGAAGTATAGGTTACATTATATCTGTTTCCAAACCGAATTACCCATTTCTTTGACCTCCACGTGGCAGCAAGTACAGTATCGAATAAACTATAGAGCATGATAAAAATATTCTTATTGACAAAACAGTTCAGTAACATCTAACCAAGGATATATAAAGGCCATCCAAGCCTCCATGTAACCAGAAAGTACCATATAGCATAAACTATAAAATATGATAACAATTTATTGACCAAACAATTCAGTAACATCTAAGTGAGGATATAACAATGTCATCAATTGCATTAATTCCACACATCTCTGTCACATTAGGAAGATCTTAAGGACAGGCAGTCATGCAGAGTCGGGAAAATAATTACACCAAAACTATCTGGCAAAGTTAGTTCATTATGCTCAAAGCCATCTATTGAGTAATTTCACACATCCCTGTCGTACTAAAAAAGATATTAAGAAAAAGAATAAGACCAAAACCATCTGGGAAATTAGTTAATAATGCTCAAGATAGGAAGGTAATTGCAGTATCAAACATTTCATCCATGGAACCACAAGTAAGCACTTAGCACCATATTCTATAAGAAGCCACTCACTCTTAAGCAGGTCCCAAAAAATTTAACTCGTAATTATTTTGTAGTTGGTATCATATTATCATGTTCTTTAAATATAAAATAGACAATCATAAGCAGTCTAACTCCTGAGACTTTTCCAGTGACAAACCCGTTACTGATTTTTCCTGATCCAAAGGCATCACATAAATTGCATGTCAATGTTGTTACAACTTGTCTCTAATCAAGAAAAAAACTTCCAAACATAATGTGGAACTAACCATGCCTTGCAGTTAGGTCAACATCTAAGATTACAAAGCTCATATAACCTACCTTGTAACATTCTAACAAGTACTGGCATTTATCGCATTGATAGTCTCTAAACAGCCAACACACCCTTGTGTGTGCATGTTGTGAACAATCAACAATGAGCAAAATCTTCTTGCACAGAAAAAGATATTAAAATAGGGAAGTGCAAGCCCCCTTAAAACCATATAAATAGTGAAAATGGTTTGTTCACGCAAATAACGTGAGGAATATCAACTAGTATCCAGTTGGTGATACTGTGTGGGTGGTATAACCACATGCCAGATTTCTTAGGTTACTCCACCAACCAAGCTAGTCAACTAGATATACCGGACAGTAATAGAAAGAACACTTAAAAGCAAAATATATTAGCATCAAAATGAGATGACACTGTCAGAGCTCCTGACATCGTAAATCTAGATTCGGGGATACGAAGTAATTTAAGCATAGACATATAAATGTATTAGAACGGACTCTATAACAGATAGCACCAATGATAGACTGACTGAATAAGAAAATTAATATTGAGATAATTGATAAAATGCAAACCTTTAGACACAACTCGTGCTCTATTTTCAATTGCTTGTCATTGCTTCTCTTCATGCTCTTCTCAAGATCCTCTATATTCCTCGCCATGAATTCAAGATCCTTATGTCACGTGGAACAATTCAGAAACATCAAAACTGAGGAGTAGCATGAATCGATAACTATTGAAGAGAACAAGAAACACAGAAAGACCCAAGGGACAATACGGATGCCTATTAACAAAATGTGCAAAAAAATATTCAAATCTTGATGCCCAAGTTTATCTCAAACTTACCTTGAGCCGCAATTCAGAAGATATAACCTCTAAATCTCTCACGGGATCCACAGAGTCATCAACATGGATGATATCAGGATCTTCAAATGCACCTACACAACATGAGAATGTAAGAGAATAAATTCCAATGACACCAGACATGACAAAAATTAGTCATAAAAAATCATGGTCGTAACACTTCCTCGTGTAATTACTAGTGTAAATGAGAACTTTTAGAACATTAAAGTAGAGGAGCTTGTTAAACGTCGTGAAAAGAGAAACACGCAAAATAATGGATAAAACTGTTCATATATAAGTTAAGGCATCTAGCAAAGAATGGATTGCATTAACCTATACATGACGAGGTAGAAAGAAAAGCAAACATGATATAATGTAGCGTTATAGCATATAATTTTGGGATAGATGAAAGAAATGTAAAACAGGTAACAATTGCTCTTCTACGAAAAAATAATAATAAGTACACTTTTATGAAATTATATAAAAGTCACCTAGCCAAATCCTGACCAAGAATGTCTCTTAAAGAAAAGAAAAATGCAGATACAAATGGCTTACGTAAAACATGAAAAATGCCATCAACAGCACGGATGTGAGATAAGAAGTTGTTCCCCAACCCTTGTCCTTCATGAGCACCGCGAACAAGTCCAGCTATATCATGAATTTCTAAGAAAGCTGACACCTATCCAACATTAAGGTAGCAAGTAATTTATCAACCCAAAGACTGGAACCTTATGCCAACTACTTAGAAGAAAATCATGGTGGAAGACAAGCTACCACTAAGACTTTCCAACATGAAGCCGGACATTAAACAGACTTGACGCGAATTATTTATTCTGTGAAGAGAACACAAAGCTCAGTTCTTTCAATGTGTAAGGAATCTTCAATTCAAGTCACTAACCTCACTCTTTGGCTTGAACAGTTGACAAAGCCAATCAAATCGCTCATCAGGAATATTGACCCGAGCCTCATTGGGCTCAATAGTACAAAAGGGGAAATTTTCAGCGGGAATGGATAACTTGGTAAGGGTGTTGAAAAGAGTTGATTTGCCCACATTTGGCAACCCAACCTGAAAACCAATAAAAATTAAAACAATTATTTAACGAGAGCAGTATTAAGTTTCTCTCTGAGCAAATATACAAACACGAAATCAAGAAAAATCATTTCTTTTATTTATATATATATACTTGCAATGAAATCAAAGAAATCATTTTACAGTCCAGAAATAAAATAGATGGCAAACTAAAAATCCGTTGAAAACTTAAATGCTAAACATAATTAATATTGATCCAAATTTATCAGAAACCAAAACAAACAGTTAAAAATAGAATTCACAACATTTCACACAGCGCCCAAAAATGAGATTATGTACTACTAGATAAACATAACATCTATACAAGGAGATCACTCGTCACATATGAAAATAAAAATTACAAACTTACAATTCCAATTTTAAGGTGAGAGGAAAACCGACCAAGAATCGGCCGTTCGGATGGGGTTTCCTTTGATTTAGCTGCTTTCGGAGGCATTTACTATTATCTCTTTCTTTTCTTTTCTGATGTTATTCTTGCTCTGAAATCAAATTACAGAGAGAATTGCAGTGAGAGTGTTCAGCTAAAAGGATAAATACTGTTTTTTAGGGTTTTATACATACACCCATGAATGACACTAGGATAGAATAGACCTCTCGTCCCATTTAGAATTGGGCTCAGTGACCAACGTCTCAAGGCCCAGATCTAGTTTGATGGATCCTTTCATTTTTTTATTGTTATAATTAATAATTTTGAGAAACAAAATAATAACAATTATTAGGGATAAAGTTTCTCTCTGGTTCAGCAAAAAAATTATAATTAAAATTTAAGTCAAAGTTAAATATTAATTTTAATCACTTATCTCATGAGATCCACAATTTTTTTATTACATATTTCATCAACTTTTATCAAAATTTACTAAAAATATATTTTTTATCTACACCGAATAGGAGCTAAATTAAATATGTCGAATTGAATTAAATTGTATCATATGCGGGTTGTCGTCGTAATGTGCATTTTCAGATCCATTTGATAATTACTTGTGCATTTGCCATATTTTTTTGTGAAAAAGCTTCTTGATTTAGTCTTTTCAGTCGACTCCCTCTAAAAAAAACATTCTAGTTTGACAAAACACATTTAAAAAATTATCAAAACATATTCAAAAATAACTTATTAATTTCATAAACAAGTTTTGACATTTCAAAAATCATGACTATTTTGTTAATTTTGTCTAATCAAACGTACGAGTGCTTTTAGGGCATGTTCTATAAACACCACCAGACTCGCAACAACATTATTACTACTTTTTTCTTTGATATCGAATACAACATTTTGGGGAAAAAATTAAAAATAAGAAAATTAATACCAAACATGCAATTCATATAGCTAGCTAACAATAGAGATTAACTATCATGTTCACCAAGAGAGAAAAAGAACAAATATTACTGCAGAAGCCAAGTATTAGTATCTGTCACACAGGAAGGAAACAGATTTACTCTACACGTATAAAATGAAAGACAACTAATAAAAAAAAAAAGCAACTAAAAAATTTAAAAGGAACAAAAAAAACCTAATACAATGATCATACTATTCCTTTGTTGAATCTGGGAATGTACAAATAAAAAATGCTCCAACATTTTCAGCAGATGCTCGACTCCCCTAAGCACATTATCAGTATCGAAGGGCCCGTCTTCTGGTTCCAACCGCCACAAGTTGATGTACTCAGTTGCGTGGACAAAGCGATTATGCTTTTGCCCAAATCAATTTATCTTCATATAGGCACCAGCAGTAGGGCAAGGCTTTGCATCCATCCTAGTTTAAACAATGAGAATCAAGAAATAGCTTAAAGCAAAATTATAGGTTAAGAAATAAAACTGAACCTCGTTTGGTCCATGGAAAGAAATCTTTCACACAAATAAATCTTCATCAAGGCAAGTAATTTGCACCCACTTATATTGGCTGCGTGTATAAAGAATATCGAGAAAAAATTGACAATGCAGCAAAAAATTTACCATAATAGAAAACTACCTTACCAAAGAGTTCATCAATTCGTCTTAGTGGCTTCTCCAGTTAATTCTCTTCGAACGAGCTTAAGGATCTCAATAATCTGCAACAAAGTAAATAAACCGTTGTTTAATTAGATACTTCTCAGCTTTCATGCAGAGAATAATGTGGGCCATACATAACATGCTAATGCGGGAAAATAGTGTGCAGGCCCGGTTTCACGAGGTGTCTTTCTTCTTAGCACAGAAAGGGACACCGTACGGCAGTAGCCTGCTCCGTTGGACTATCTTCCACCTTTTTTCGGTCGTGTCGGGACGAAAGAAAATTTGATTACAAATGGTAAAAAGCTTGAAAAATAATTGAAAGAAACTTGATCATTGATTATTTGAAGGTTGGAAATTACAATTGCTAAAAGCAGTAAATTACAATGGCTAGTGCAGGGGGCGGACAATAGAAAGCTTGAAAAATTGTTTGAAAGACTAATACCCCTATAATAGCATTCGGAACAAAAACCTAAGTGATAGGAATAGACGTTTAAATGACGAAGAATCATACTAAACGTTTACCAATATCATACCTATTTTACAATTGAAATAAACTATTACATGAAAATAAAATTACAACTCAAACTAGACTAATATTTACAATGCGCCGCCGAAGTTGGGCAAACTGAGGCTGCAATGGGGACAAGGGGCTTAAGCAAAACTGCAGTCCTTGACACCAGGTCTGGTAGAATGGATTATACAAGATTGAACAGTATTAAAAAAGAAAGATAAGCTAAAATTTAGTCTATTGTACTTCCCCTCCTGTTTGGTACTACATAGGAAACAGACCATGATAAGTTAGCTGAAACCCACCCGCTCAGCTACCACCTGCGGGCTTAAGTGGGAAGGGCATTTGAGACGTAATCGTAATTGGCTTAAATTTAGTCGACATCTAAGTCAAGTTTGGCCCCTATTAAATTTTAATTCATTTTTCTCTCCTCTTATTAATCATACATTCTCTCAATAAAATAATATTACAAATAAATTCAAAAATTCCATTTACTTTTTAACTACACATTCTTCAAAAAACACTATTCCAAAATCTTTTTTTTTTTAAATAATGGAGCTCAAACGAGGGCTAAATCTTGTAGTAAGTAGATGTAACTCAAAAAATGCTACAAAACTTGAAATGATACAGGTCTCGATCATTTGACTTATTTTACATAGCATATGAATAGGTACCTCCCAAAAATAGCTTCTAGGCATTTCTACTCGTAAGAATGTAGCATAATGAGAGAACGTAATAATAAAAAAAATTCCACAATTATCTTAAAACGGTAAGCAAGCAAATATATATTAACAAAAAATATCCTATGAACAAAATTGCATTTTCCTGTATTAATCAGATTTATCTTACCCCAGGATAATGCTGTAAAACTGGCGAGTAATGATCGAGTGCAATGTATATCTTGTTGAGCAAACTCAAAAGAGCATCCACCTCATCCCCCAAAAGATCGACCTGAATTTCAGGAGAGAGTGTGCAGTTATTAGGAGAGCAATTTTATAAACTCAGATATATTAATTCAAAATTTGTCTCGTACACAATTATCAAATACTTTAAATACAAAATTCGTTAGCTGAGTGTAAAGAAGAAATAGCCAGGAAACTGCATGTAGTATTATTTCCAACACAATGATTATATTACATCAATAAGTAGATCATGAAGCAAAGAAGGGGTAAAATGGATCATTTAACACCCAAAAAGAAAATGGAAAATTTCTCTCCAATCCAATCCAGCCAATGACATTCGCAGTTATTAGCTATCTAGTATTTTGTTTGCACTAGTCAAAGTTGAACGTGCGTTGTACGTTATTCTGAAATACTTTATACGTACTGTGAAAATAATATTTGACCCTTCATTTACCTTTTTGATCAAAATATGAAAGAAATGTAAACTCTTGAAAATAAATGTTAATTATTATATATGCACGTAAATAGTGCATACTTGAACGCGAATATTAGAATTACAACTAAATGCATAAATGAAGATGAATTGCAAATACGATACATGAATTAACGTGAATGTTAATTAATTAGAATGAATACCAAGGAATATATACGTGATAATAAATGTTAAATCATTCATATGCTAAATGAATATAATTTAATTTTCAATTAAGTAAAATTGGATGCTAATTAACATATATGGACATGAATAATGAACTGCATTCTTGAATGTGAAATTCTAATTAATATTAGAATGTTGATGTTAATTTTTTGAGAATTAATAATAGGGACATGGACATAAATGTGAAATTTTAATTAATATTAATTAAATTAAATGAACGTGAATGTTAATGTTAATTAATTGATAATTAATAACATGGAATACATGCATGAACAATAAGTTTGTTGTATTTATTACAGGTTGTAAATTAAATATTTATTGAAAAACGAAAATGTATTGTTAAAATAATTGAATTTTAGTATGACTATAATCGTCCAAAAAATGATTCTTAACTGATGTGACATTTAATATATTATGGATGGATTGAGAGCATATTTGGCCAAGCTTAAGTGTTTGTGTGAAAGTGATTATTTAATTGGAGAATATGTCATTAAAATGTAGCCAAAAGTTGGATATTTGAAAAATAAAAAATTCTATAGCCAATAATCACTTTCAAGCAAGGGCTAAAAGCAAGCTTACTTTCAAGTAACTTTTTGCTTCCGAACATGTTTAGATATGCTGCTTTTTTCTCATTACAAGTAAAATAGTTATTAACTTACTCATCGGCAAATTTTCCTTTAAAAAAGTATTAGTTATTCTAAAACTCACATATTTACCAGTAAGTAAATATTTCCAGCTCAGCCAGATATGCACTATCTAGTATAAGAAGCCTAGCAAAGATACAACACAAAATTATACCACCATTACCCCCACCGTGGATTCAACATGCAATCACAAAAGAAGAAGAAATTCACTATCCCCAATATAATAACTTTTTAAAACTAGTTGGTCAATTTTTCAATCCTTATAGGTTCAGGATTTTCTTATAATTGAGAAAATTTAAAAATAAGATCCAAATACAGCATATGCTAAGTCCCAATTAGTTACCTCAGCCTCAGCCATTTCAAGGTCCGCATATCTCCTCTCGAATCTCTGTTTGTACATCTGGCCAGTTCTTCTAAGATCATTAGCTACCTCAGTAAGATATTTCAAATCAGATTGTGCATCTTCCAACCTGAAATTTTTTGTGCTGCGTGTTAGGATCCCCAAACCAATGAAGACAGTCAATCTCAAAAACAGATTTTGTCTTATGGCAAAGCATTACATATGCCGGGTAACAGCTACTTTGTGTGAAATGTTTAAACTGTATAGTAGAGAACGTGTGTGTCTACATATACACACAAAACAACACCAACAAAAAAATAAGCTTTATTCCTAATAAATTTGAAGTCGGCTACATGAATCCTTCTTCACCTTCCGCTGTGTTCGTTGCTAGAACTATTAGGAGATCTAAAGAAAGTGTATGTAAGTATGTAAATTGATATAATAAACCATCAATCCAACTAGTTAAGGCCTGCCCATAAACAACAGATGGGCTGCCTTTGAAGCAGAAAATAGATGTTCGAATGTATGTATCATAATTTGCAACATCATTCGTAAATAAGCTTCACTAGACAAAACCACCAAAAAAACATTCCAGGTTCAACAGAAGTAAAAAAGAGAAATAGTCACAAATAGAAAAAATTACATAATGCTTGTTAATATATAAACATGAAATTAAATATACATAATTTGAGCTGTACCTTGAGTTATTATTCTTGATACTTTCTAATATTCTGATGCCAAAATCACCATGCATTTTTGTTACCAGGTCCATTTGCTTAATTAGTTCCTTCTCTCGATTTTCATATCTTTCTCGGGCAAGATCAACAGCCAATTTTCGTTTCTCACTAGCTTCCTTCAACTCCTCCATGCTCTGTTCAAGCTTTTGATTCAATACATTTATTTTCACGTCATTTTCTTTAATTCGCTCCAACGCTTCTTGCAGCTGACCCTTTACTAACTCTAATTCCTTGCTACTCTCTGTAACCAATGATTCTTGCCAAGTTGCATGTTCTCTTAATCTATTTAGCTCTTGAGAAGCTAGCTCAAACTGTGCACTCTTTTTTTCCAATGTTGTTAATAACTCCGTTGCAAACTTCATTTTCTCTTCTATTGATTTTTCCAGCTTGAGTAGCTCTTGCTTTAATCTTTCCTTTTCTTGAACCACCAACCTTAATTCATTTTCCTTTTCAAGAGTTCTGGATTCTAGAGAGATTCTCTTTTCATTCTCAATCAAATATTCCTGATACAACTCCTTGATTTTTCCCTCGGTGTCCCTGGTGGCTTCCCTAAATAAGAGTCCACATAGTCCTTGCATGATCAGTGAATCAATGTCTGAATCTTCAATTTCATATCCGCTTGTAGTTTCAGCAGGGACAGCTGCTCCACTGAGAAGCATTTCATAAACTTCCCTCGTAATAAGAAACTCCATGTTGGTGTCTTCAGTGTCACATCTCATTTGTCCATCCAGCTCCTTCAAAACACATTTGTAGACTTCTTCAGTGAGTAGAGCTTCTATACGCATATCTTCGGTTGCTGAATTAAGATTTCCTAGAAGCTTTAGCTTGTCTTCCTCAGCCGCAGAATGCAGCAAAATTTTCCTTGCGGCATCAGAAACCTGTGCTTCCAGACATTTTACTTCATTTTTCTTATCAGTAAGTGCGTCTCTCAGTTGACAATTTTCACGGAGAAGGGTGTTGAGTCTGTCCTTCAAGTTAACCAGACACTCCGCATTATTGGTTAATGCAGAAAATTTCTGTGTTTCTAAATGGACATCATCCAGTTTTGAAATAATTTCAGGAATCTTTTTCCTCAACACGTCAAATTCCTCATCTTTTCTATAGGACATAAAAGAACTCTTCTGTTTAAGGTACTCCCGCTTTAGATAAAAACATTCTTCAGTCTTTTCTAGTAAAGCAGACTCATGGTCTCTCTTCATCTTTGTTATGATATCATTAAAATAATTCACCAGTTCTTCCTTTGACAAGTGTTTTAACTGCGCGTGCTCAAAATTCTCAGGGGCGTCAGTTTTAGATGCCTCCAGTTTCCCATTTCCCTCCGAAAGAGTTGTCGGCGGTTTAACATGGTTGCTCAAGCCCTTACGGTGAATATTATCCATATCATGAGATCCATGGGAAATTAACTCGGTTTCAGGATGAGAGAGTGAGTCCAGAATTGAATCTAACTTGATGCGTAAGCTAGAAATATCATCAAACTTTTCTAGCAAATTCATGATGGGACTGCCATAAAATTGAGCATTTTGTTCCATTAGTTTCTCTTCAAACTCCTCTTGAAGACTCCTAATTACACTCTGCATCACCATATCCTCAATTTCTCCTTGGATATGTCTCTCCTGCTTCCATTCGACAAGTGATTTCTTAGACAAGTGAAGCATATCATCCACCCGTGTGCAGATGGTATCCACCGTATTCTTTAAATGATCTAGTGTCCTATCCACACGCAGCCAGCTTTCTGATTGCTTCTCGTGCAAGATTTCACCCAAACCTACCAACTGAGAACCTGAACCAATCCTTTTAATGTTATTACACCCTCTCACACCATTGATCTCCTTCTTAACCTTCTTGAACTGCTCTCTTGCCTCATTTCTTAAACCGCCAAAAAACTCCCTGACTCTATCCCGGTCCATATATGCATCTGATAAAATCAACCGCTTCCCACAATTCCCATTTTCTAAATTACTTTGCAATACATGTGGCTCTAAAGACTCAAATTTATCAACACCCACATTGCAGGACAGTAATCGCTCCTTCAGTTTTGCCACTTCCAAATCTTTGGACGCAATTTTTTCAGCCGCGTCTTGTTCCACGGCATTCACCATCCCCTTTATAACTGAGTCACTCACCATCCGTGAAATCATTAACCAGTCACTCATATCTTCCCAATACTCCTCCAAGTTTTCCAACACCTTATCAGCTAAATTTGCCTTTTCCTTCTCATGGTTATTCACCTGCCCTAACCTGTCGCCCGTAACCATTAAATCAGTCAAATCCTCACCATCCACTGGCTCCGACCCGTTTTCACTACCCAATTGCTCAAACTCAATTCCATATTGAGTAATAGCATTCCCATTCAGCATACCCACATGCCGGAACGACTCTTGACTACCCATAACACATATACACCTGAGTAAATAAACTAAAATTTAACAAAGTCAAGACAAATTTACCTCAAATTTTTTAAGAGAAGCAGAGATTACTACCAAAACTAAAAGGAAAGCACGTAAAAGAAGCTCAATTACCATAAATAGCAAATTAAAAGAATGGAAACTCTCCCGAAATGGGGTTCTTCAAAATTTCTTATTTCTTACCCTTAAAAATCCAATCTTTACTTTATAGAACTTCTGGGTTTTCTTTTCTTTTACTGTAAATAGCTTTTGAGGTTTTAGGGTAATCAGCTGACAATGGAATTGGGGGGGAAAAGATGAGCTGTACAAGGTTGGAATGAAAAGCGAGGTGAATAAGAAAAGTAAATTACCCAAGTTGTCATCATTTGACTAATGAATTTGTTCGTTCAAGGGTAAAAGTGAAGACACGACAGAGCGTATACATAGTTTGTTGGTATTTGGGGTAGACTAGGTGTCAAGGACTAAGGATAACTTACATCAAGTTATTTTTGTTTTCATCTTAAAAAATGGGCCGTGTCTATATTTTAAGGTTTTTTCAACATTGATTTAAAATTATTTTTTATTCTTACAATATTTTGAAATTAATTTCGATGATTCAAATATGTGCTGAATCTACAGCCATGAAACGTGTGGATGTGTGGAATTCATTGACACTTTTGCCCTTATATGTTTTTTTACTTGCTCAACAATGCCCTTAAGTTCATATTATTAGTAGCATTTAATTCATTAATAATAAAATTTAAATTAAATTAAATAATCACTCTACCAATTCCTTAATAAATAGATTGAAGAAATTCTCATGTTTACTGCCTTATGGTGTGTTTGATGGATATTATTGAAAAAATAATGTATTTTAAATCGTGACATGATCGAAAATATGTAGTTAAAAAGTAAGGAAAATATTATTGATGTGAGGGAAAATATTACTTTATTAAAAAATGCGTAATTGAAAATGAGTTTTGAAAGAATGTATTCTGAAAGAATATGTACCAAACATAGGCTTAATAATGAACCTACTCTCTCTCTCTCTCTCTCTCTCTCTCTTTCTCTCTCCATATGATTTTTTAGTAGAGATGTATTAATAGCACTTATATTTTTCATTATTTCTTCTCAATATATGGTATTTTATCTTCAAATTAAATGTCTTTTGAAGTAGTTTAGAATCAAAATAGGCTTGAGTCAAGTGAAAATAGTTTTGTCTGACATTTCAAAAATATGAAAATGAAAAACAAATAAAAAAACATTTTACATTAGGAAAAGATCGGAGGTTTTATTTTTATTTTTATTTTAATTAAAAAGATGTGTATCATAGCCATTTCAATTGAAATTTGCGAAACAAGTGTTAACATGTGACTTGTTAATAATCTTCTAGCTCAATTCTCAATGGAGATGTAGGGGCTACAATAATATTTAATCTACGGTCAACTCATCTTCTTTTCTATAGACATAAATTTATATGTGAAACAATATTTTGAAAGAAGGTACGAAAATTGGTCGATCAAATTTTTCTATGGTTGATACTGACCTCATGACTAACAATGTCTATTCGAGAAGTAAATAATTGAATTTAGAATTCCAAATTTGACCTTATAAAACATCAAAATGAATCAATGATAAAGGAACAAAAAAAAGGTACTGAAATAGTTTGTAAATCTTGTTTGATGCCATTTGTCTCGATTGAAGGCACAATGTCCGGCTGAGCCCACTCAAACCCAAAGTTGTAAAGCAAATTTGAATGAAAAGACCATTTGAAGTATTTTTGTCCAATATATTTGAGAAGACCCAAATTCTTGTACTTTTTGTAACATCAATTAATAATTAATTTTAAAAAGCCATAAAAATGATTGCTTATTAGCTTCTCTTGAAAAAAAAGAAAAAAAAAGGGATTGTAGGTTTAGTTAAGTTCGTAGTTGATGATAAAAATTGACGTAACTTTATGTTAAGTTACATTACTCATCGTATTATTAATTTCTGTATGTTGTTATATATTTTTGTATTGTGACAATTTTAATAGGAGAATGATTTGACCTGACCAAAAGTTTATTTGACATATGGGGTTCAATCAAATTTATAATGTGGACCATGCTAGTGTTCACCCAGCGCCATTTGGCTAAAGTGTCATCCCATTTGTCAAAGGAGATGACACTTTAGCAAAATCCTTATAATATTATTATATTGTCAATACAAGGGTTTACGCTTTTAATCGATCCGATTGGCTAATTGGCTCAAAGCATCGACTATATGGATTTAATGCAGTTTACGATTTGCAATTTTTCTAATTAATGCCTTGTTGAAAAAATTGAGTTTGTGGCTAATTTTGGCACGAATTTTGAGCGAGACTCGTTTGGCTATTTTGAAAGATGAAAGTTAATTTGTATTCTCCTCTGCGAGTATATCAAAATCATATACTTACTTGTCAAAAATGATGCTCGGGTGAATGAGAAATTGAAGCTCAAAATATGTCATATGAAAGGAGTTTACGTTGGTCCCACATAGGAAGTTGAAGAAAAACAAAACCACTTTATAAAGGATTACACTTTATAATGGTGTAATCATGTGTAGCATAGAAACTCTCTCTACGTGCACGCAAGGGGGTGCAAATTATGGACTGAAAGAAACTTTGAACCATGAACTTATGTGCGGGCGCGACCTATGTACACGAATGTCGGACCGGATTGACCAAAAATTGTCCCATCAGAAGAGCCTATGTTTTGCTAATTCTTTTTTGTTTTCTTCAAATGACTTTTCATTTTGAAACTCCTCTTATAATTGTCATTAGTTAATGGGCAAGTTATCAATTTTATAAGCCTATAAGTGACTCATTGTCCACTTTTCTCTGTACATATGTGGTGCTCGGAAACTACTGATTCTACCGTTGTATCCTGGAAAACGGACGCTCAGTTTAGACCTCAAGTACGGACGATGAGGGAGTGAATCTGTTTCAAGCATAGACCTCGGGTTAACAATTTTCTTTTTATTTAACTTTTGTAAGTGTTTGTTTTGTCACTCGTTTATGCAAAGCTATATTTTTTTTATCTCTGCTTACAATTTTATTACTTGTTATACATATTATTAAATCTGCTAGAGTATTAAATCTGGTATGTATAATTGAATCTGTTGTAGTCATAGTTATTGAATCTACTAGTGCATATCCTGTTAACGACAAATATGGTATGAGTCTTCCACTTATGACAGAATTTCAATTCAGTAAGACATGCTCACGCCTTAAGTAAACTGCAAATACGGTATCTAGTGCTGAAACACTTGTCTAACATGCCTTAACAATCGTAAGGAATTCCTGGAAGATCAGGATACTGGCTTGTAGCTCAAATCAAACCACCGTCCATTTTATTTCTCTATTATGCTAAATTATAGGTTTATTCACTTTGGGTACTGGGTCATGAAAATTGATGTCACTTTATGTTAAGTTTTATCATGTTAAATATATATGTATGTCTTGCATCATTAGAGCACGTTTAAATTATAAATTAACCGAAAAATGTGAAAAATAAGTCGATAGCACTTGTGGTAAATGCTTGGATAAGAAAAATCGTTTGACCAATTATATTATAAAATAAATACATCCCACACAAGTCATTAATAAGTGAAGTAACCTACACGGAGTTTATTTGACATGGTCCAAACAAATTTATAATATTATTTTTTCTTCAAATACATGGGAATTATGCTTAATTAATGTGCATTGCGTGGTTCGTTTGACTCACATCAGTATTCCTTTGTCTTTGCCTATGCCTTTGCTTCTCCTCCACCTTCGCAAGGGCGACAGAGAGTATCAGGCGTACAACCTTGAGTATATGCATTATTAATCTGAGGTAAGCAATTCTTCTGATCACCACCGTAACCACTGNAAGTTGAAGAAAAACAAAACCACTTTATAAAGGATTACACTTTATAATGGTGTAATCATGTGTAGCATAGAAACTCTCTCTACGTGCACGCAAGGGGGTGCAAATTATGGACTGAAAGAAACTTTGAACCATGAACTTATGTGCGGGCGCGACCTATGTACACGAATGTCGGACCGGATTGACCAAAAATTGTCCCATCAGAAGAGCCTATGTTTTGCTAATTCTTTTTTGTTTTCTTCAAATGACTTTTCATTTTGAAACTCCTCTTATAATTGTCATTAGTTAATGGGCAAGTTATCAATTTTATAAGCCTATAAGTGACTCATTGTCCACTTTTCTCTGTACATATGTGGTGCTCGGAAACTACTGATTCTACCGTTGTATCCTGGAAAACGGACGCTCAGTTTAGACCTCAAGTACGGACGATGAGGGAGTGAATCTGTTTCAAGCATAGACCTCGGGTTAACAATTTTCTTTTTATTTAACTTTTGTAAGTGTTTGTTTTGTCACTCGTTTATGCAAAGCTATATTTTTTTTATCTCTGCTTACAATTTTATTACTTGTTATACATATTATTAAATCTGCTAGAGTATTAAATCTGGTATGTATAATTGAATCTGTTGTAGTCATAGTTATTGAATCTACTAGTGCATATCCTGTTAACGACAAATATGGTATGAGTCTTCCACTTATGACAGAATTTCAATTCAGTAAGACATGCTCACGCCTTAAGTAAACTGCAAATACGGTATCTAGTGCTGAAACACTTGTCTAACATGCCTTAACAATCGTAAGGAATTCCTGGAAGATCAGGATACTGGCTTGTAGCTCAAATCAAACCACCGTCCATTTTATTTCTCTATTATGCTAAATTATAGGTTTATTCACTTTGGGTACTGGGTCATGAAAATTGATGTCACTTTATGTTAAGTTTTATCATGTTAAATATATATGTATGTCTTGCATCATTAGAGCACGTTTAAATTATAAATTAACCGAAAAATGTGAAAAATAAGTCGATAGCACTTGTGGTAAATGCTTGGATAAGAAAAATCGTTTGACCAATTATATTATAAAATAAATACATCCCACACAAGTCATTAATAAGTGAAGTAACCTACACGGAGTTTATTTGACATGGTCCAAACAAATTTATAATATTATTTTTTCTTCAAATACATGGGAATTATGCTTAATTAATGTGCATTGCGTGGTTC